>CABHPQ010159645.1:0-20356 GCA_902168405.1 Peromyscus aztecus
TAAAAGTCCAAGGTTTAGAGAGTTTACTACTAAAATTACTGTTTTCAATATTATGATGTGATAGACAGAGCGACATTCATTGAAAAGGTTCCATGATATACATGAAACAGTTTTCTGAAATGCATAGATGTATCATAAATAAAAGGATAAAATGTTAAATTAGACTAAAAACAAATTTTATATTTTACTAATTTCTAAATAGTACCTCTTACATACTCTTCCTTTTAAATAAGCTTGATAAATACTATCACTTTTTTTGTTCAAATTGAGCTTTTATTGTGTTTTGTTTGAAACAGATTTTCTACATGTAGCCCAGTGTGTCTTTGAGTTCACCATGTAGTCAAGGCTGACTTTGAACACCTGATTCTCCTGCCTTCACTTCCCTTGTGCAGGGATTACAGGTGCATACCACCAAGCCCAGTTTAATTTAGCTGATTTTTAAATTTTATAGCTAAATTTATTTTGTTTCTTCTTTTAAAATATCTTGTATTTTATTTTTAAGTTTACAAGGTTAAATATGTTCCCTTAAAAATGCACTAGTTATATCAGAGTATTTATTTATTGACTCCTCTGTCTCCTCAAACACTATTTATAGGATCTTTATTAACTACATACAAGACTCAGTTGAAAATACTTTTAATATTTTCTCACTGTGTCCCCTAAATTCCATACGCTAGAAAATTAACCATAAATACCGTAGCATTGAAAGATCATTAACTTCAACAGGGAACTGTCTGGTGAGGACTTTAGCTGCAACTACAAATTAATGCTATCACCACCTGACAAGGTTCCTCCCCACAGGCCTGCTCTCCCCTCTAGTTTACTAGACTCCTCGCTACAGGAGAAGGTCTTCTCCCCAAGACTATGTTCCTCCACACAGGACTGAGTTCCTCCCCAAAGGGCTACTATTTTCCTTCTGAGGATGGGTTTGCTATCATAGAAAGCACATCCTTACACAGATGAATTTAGCCTCTTATCTCCTTCCCATGTGCATCATGTTATCTTTCTGCCTTGTGTCATGGAATAGCACAGGAAGAAGATTAATACAAGGGCAAGGTCATTCAAGCTTCAGAATTATCAGAATTATGAGCTATACATTCTATTCTTGAGAATTTATTGGGTTAAGTATTTTTATACAGAAATGCAAACCAATTTAAAAATATTATACACTAATCACTCTTCAATAAGAATTTTTATTTAGTAATGCAAACTAATGTAAGAACATTATACACTGATCACTCTTCAACACTTAAATAATACAGATATTTTTCTTGAGCATTAGTCATTTCTTAGTGACAATTTCACAGCTTTAAGTGAGGCTGCACAACTGAGAAATCCTGAGTATTATTTTATCCCATATCACCTAAAATATGAAGTGTTGTAGGTGTTGTGAATTCTCAACATTTTGTAATTGACTACTGATGATGAACTACTGGTAAAAAAGAAAGAACACATAATATATGCTTAAGAAAGTGTGTGTATTTGTTCTTTGAACATTACTGTGGTGATACATTGTGTATCTAATAAAGCTTGCCTGAAGATCTGAGGACAGAGTCAGCCGCTAGATTAAACATAGAGACCAGGTAGTTGTGAAACACACCTTTAATCCTAACTCTCAGGAGGCAGAGACCCATCTGGATCTCTGTGAGTTCAAGGCCACCATGGACTACATGAGATTAATTCAGTCTATTAGAGAAAAAAGCCAGGCAGTGATGACACACACCTTTAATTCCAGTGTTTGGGAGTCAAATGCCTTTAATCCCAGCATTTGAGATCTCGTGCCTTTGCTACCAATATTTGGGAAGCACACACATCATTAATTCCATCACTGGGAACAAGTAAAATGGCTGGGTGGAGAAAGGCATATAAGGCGTGAGGAGACAGGAACTAAAAAGGTCTTTTCAGCTGAGGACTCAGTGGCTTTAAGTCAGAAAATTCATGGGGATAGGATCTCACCTTCTATTCGGCCTGAGAATTCGGTAGTGGGGAGAAGTTTCTCTAGTGGCTTGTTCCCTTGTCTCTGTGATCTTTCAGCACTTCAATATCAGGCTCCAGGTTTTTATTATAAGAGTATTTATGATTTATGCAACACATTACCAAAAATTTAGGAATGTTTTAGAGTAATTGATCTTAATTGTAACGAAATTAAATGTAAAGCAGGTTTTTATGTTGATAATCCAGAGTCTGAAGAAAGAGTTTAAAACTTTCATGATCAGACCAGACTACAGAGTGATATCCTGTTTAAAACAGGTGAATATACTACATAGCATACATATAATTAATATTTTAATGACTGTGCAAACTCATCAATAATAAAAGATGAATATTAAAAATGATCACATTTTCAGATGAATTGAATCTAATTTTCTAAAAATACTTTGGTATTACATCATAATAAAATTGCAATATTTCCAACTTTCAAGTAAATTATTAAGCTAAAAGTTTAGTTAAGTCTTTTATACTATTTATAGAAACAAAATCATTAGCAAAACTTGTTGAAAATCTCTTTAGTTGACATTGTAAAAATTTAGCATATTGTTCCACACTTATTTGGACTAGAAAAATATGAATACATGCTAAATACAATTAATAATGTTAAAAATGTTGTTCATGGCCTGACAAATCTGTAGTAAATGTTGCTAACTTATTATTCTTTGTGAAACTGCAAACAAAAAACATAGAAGCATTGACAAAGAAAGGAGAAAATAATCAAAAGTAAAATAAAATATAAAATTTTATAATTACTGGTAGTGATTTAGTTTTTGTTTCCTTGGGATATCTATCTATCTGTCTGTCTATCTGCCTGTTTATCAATCTATCTGTCTATCTATCTATCATCTATCTATCTATCTATCTATCTATCTATCTATCTATCTATCTATCTGTTTATATGTAAGAAGCACTTGACTTATTCCTCTTTGTACTCTTAAGCAATGTGTATTTTCCTAATGAGAAGCAATAGAATCTGGAAAGCTTGAAATGATATGAAAGGAACATTCTTTCTTTGGTGGATGCAGACCATAATATGGGAAGTATCATGTTTCTGAGGCCTTACCAACGTTAGTGATGAAGGTAAATTTTGAATGCATATGTGTTATCTCTGAAAGTTAAGCTCCAAACACCTTTACAATATTTGTTTATGTACAAAGGATAGTTTCAGAAATATTTGCCCAACAAGGAACCTTGGGAAATAATGTCTGCTGCTGAAGTAAACACCAGAAATAGTCCTCAACAGTTTTAATAAAGATAGTAGTTGCTCTGGAGTATAAGGGACCTGTGTTGCTTCATATATAAAAAATTCAAATTATCTAATATCAGCCTTATCTCTTGTAATGCAAACTTCTTAAATGTATATATTCATTTACCTTTTCTTGTATGAAATGCAGGATAGTTTAGGAATCAATAAAAGAAAAATCTGCCAGATATGGTCATCCTGGTTGTCCCGGATCATTAACTTTTAAAACTCGCTGTTAACCATGCCAACACAATATCTTCACAGCACCACCCATTTTAAAAGGTGACTGAATGACTGGTTTGTCACACCTTATAAATGTGGCTAAGGAAATGAATAGACCAGAGACAGCTTGTAAATTGTGTGCATATTTAGAAAAGATGTAGGTGACATCCTCATGGAAAAGCCACAGGAAGTGCAAGGATGACAAACACCCACATTCCAGGAGTCAAAGGAAGGACTCTTAGTTTGAGAACAGCCTTGGCTACACTCTGCCTCACGGCAAAGTAATGAATAAACAAAAGCTATACAGATAATGCAGAAAATAAAAAGCTAAATGCAGGTATTTACCCATTCACATTTATAATTCAATGTTATTATAATGTAATTTATTGCAACATTGATCAATAGATGTATGGTTCTAGTGCAATTCTAATCAAAGTATTAGTTGAATGATTAGGATGGTGAGAATATGTGTACATCTTATAAGAAAATACTAAACATGTAAGCTAGACAACTGTTTTGAAAAAATAAAAAAAGTTTGGGAATTTTATTCACAGTATGTAATTTCTAGATGTGCATATGTATTACTTTGTTCAAGATGGTACTTATTGATGTTGAAACAGACAATAAACAGAAAAGAAATTTAAGTAACTAATCTACAAACCGTGAGTTTATATAGATTAGTGACTAGCTGAATCATCATCAGAAAGGCTTCCTCCAGCATTTGATGGGAATGGATGCTTGGATCACAGCCAAATATTAGGTAGAGAGAGAGCCCATATCCCAGTGGTTCCCTCCTCTTGGAGCTCTGGAAAGCCCAGAGAAGAGAGTGAGGAAGAATTGTAGGAGCCAAGGAGGTTAAGGACACCAGGAGAACACAGCCTACAGAAAACTAAGCAACACTCATGGAGCTCCAGAGACTGAAACAGTGATAACTTGAGCCTACATAGGTCTGCGTTAGGTCCTCTGCATGAATGTTAATGGTTTTCAGTTTGGAGTTTTTGGGGTCCTCCTAACAGTGGGAATGAGGGGATCTCTGACTCTTTTACCTCATCTGGGATCTGTTTCCTCCTACTGGGTTGCTTAGTCCAGCCTTAATATGATATTTTATGCCTAGTCTATTGCATCTTGTTATACTGTGTTCAGGTGATATCCTTGTGGAGTCTGCTCTTTTCTGAAGGGAAACAGAGAAGGGCGTGGATCTGGGGTAGAGTGGAGGTGGAGGGGGAGCTGGGAGAAGTGGAGTG
The DNA here is from genome assembly GCA_902168405.1 of Peromyscus aztecus. Lineage (NCBI taxonomy): Eukaryota > Metazoa > Chordata > Mammalia > Rodentia > Cricetidae > Peromyscus > Peromyscus aztecus. Next base: position 4,702 of record CABHPQ010159645.1, read on the forward strand.
AGGAGAAACCACAGTTGAGATATATTGTATGAGAGAAGAATGCATTTTAATAGATGTGAGTTTATTTTTAAAACACCAAATTCATGAGTAGGGAGAAACCAAAATATTTTCTATTTATGGGGGTATGTATGCATATGATTAGTATTTTCACGTATCTATATTAAAATATGTGACTGTGGTACACAAACATATGCCAACTGTATGAATTTACTACTATTTCGTAAAAAATTAATTTAGAATATACGTAATAGACTGTATTGTTGGGACTTTACATCAGGAAATTTTGTGATGGGTTTCATCATGACACAGCTGGCTGAAGACTCATTTCTCAGGATGGAGCCCACACATCACTATCTTTTTATTGAAGGACACTTCCAGGAGGGGCTTCCGGCAACATCACGATAGAACTGAGATAGCCCTACCACCTGGCGACAGCACGGACATCATCAAACCTCAGCAGAAGATACCATGAGCATATGTGAGGATTCTTTCCTCAACACCCCAGTGCACTCAGATTGGTATGAAAATAAATCACGTGGAACTCTGTACTACATAATGTTTCATAATGGTAACAAAGGGCTAAGTTATAATTCTTATATTTTTTCTGCCACAGATTTTATTTCATATCCTCTTTCTACTTGTAACCAGACAAGTTAACTGGAACAGGAAAACCTTTGTTTTTAAAGGAGATGTAACTCTAACATGGCATTGCCTTTACAGATTACCAATGACTCTAGTTGTCCAGGAAAATACAGTAAAGATGTGATCTTAACCCTGTGTCATCCTAGGATGTATGTGCCTATGCTTTCAACCAAAAAAGAAGTTTAAAGAGCATCAAACATATTTTTAAAATTTATAGAAGTTTTAGAGTTGGGGTATTAAATAATATTTTAAATGAATGTGCATTTTAATCTGTGTCATTACAAATTAGTAAAAAAAAGTTTCTAAAAGTAAATATGTGATCACTATGTAAGAATTATTTAAAATTACAGAAAAAATTACTTATATTTACCCAGGGACAATAAATCTAGCGCACTTATAGGAATGACTTTGATTGTCACTTAACTCCACTAATCCAATGTGACTTCCGCATCTGTCACTTCCACTCCAGCAAGTGCCCTGACTAAATGTCCTTTTCATGTTTTATAGTATCTAATATCCCTGTTTCCTTTGCTACATTAAAACATACAAATGTTTGTCCTTATGTTGCAACTACCTACGGTATCCAGTGCCTTAATATGCTCTGTGTTTCTTAGCCTAGGAACTTTCGACCCTACCAGATACCCCATGTGTGAGTTTATTTAGATTTCTTTACTGAGCAAGGGTACAGAATTACTTACTGATGTGTGGATGCCCACCTCCACACACACCCAATAGGCTTTACCTGGATAGCTTTTACCCAGCAGGGATGAGAAATTCCCTGTAGCCACATAAATTGATGCCTGTTTTGCCTAGTCTCGCTGAGGCCATATGCAATAAAGGGTAAGTTGCATTCAACACTTGATAGATATCAGCTGGATACCCAGTGAGGGTCTTGTGAGCCTCACCAACCCTCCATAAGGGCAGCTGCCATGTTCCTTTTTCAGGAGAGTGCTGCTGAATTCCACAACATGGTGATTGCATGGCTCAGAGGACAGTAACTCACAACTTATCAATCAATTCTCCCAGTTGGTTAGAAAATCCAAAATATGTCAATGCAAAGAATTGCAGAATTGTTTATGGCATCTTTGCTTATTGTAAAAGAAAATAAAAAATTTGTGTTATATCGAAACTTGTCTTACTATTAATATTGTTTTGTAAAAAACATGGAGAATAAACTCTCTCCTTCCCTAAGTTGAAAAAAAGAAAAGAAACTGGAAAATCTCAAAAATATTTTGATGGCCGAGAAAGACTAATCAAAAGTGTTCCCCAAATATGTAAACAAAAATATACTTCTAGAAATGGTAACACTCATCTATAAAGACTTAAATTCAGTGCAAACTTGCTTCAGGCTGATAGAATGAGCAAGTGTCTATAGAGGAACATGGGATTTCAGGATGGCATCGCACTGTGTTTAATGGCAGTGCTGGATCGGCATATCAGGCAACCCTTCAATCGCACTTAGATGCTGACAGTGTGCATATTTTTATTGATAGTGATTGTTATCAGTCCTTCATTTTAGGAGTGAATTCTATTTATTTCAATAAAATGTATTGTCCTTAAAAATGCAACTTTGGGAAAAATATCATTTTTAAATAAAGATTTAATATACGATACAAGTTATAATGACAATGAAAAACCCATTTTAGGGAAAACAGATTTTTCTGCTCACCACAAAGATACTATGTTACACTTAGCACCCCCTACACAATTCATTGTATTTGTGATAAATGTTGTAGTAAATAACCAGCAATAATTTCAATACATATGTATTTTAGTGAATTCTTTTCTTTGTTAAGCTTTCTTCAGTAAAACTAAAAGGATATGAGGTCACAGAATTTTGTTTCTCATTTCCTCCTAGGAAATTTACACACTTTGGTTTACACTATGAATTCAAGAAGGATAGGTCACATGATGTATATACATGGATTAAATGTAGCTTCTACTATACTTACTATTGTTCTTTGTTGGTACTAGCATAGATGACTTGCAAAATTAATTGCATTAGATTTTGCAGATTTATCTTTTTTGTACATCAGCTTAACATTTTCTAAGGCAATTTATGGGGAAGAGTTCAAGTGCCTGATGACTTTCATAGTACCTCATCTCCAAGTATGTGACTATCACCCAACAGTGACAAAGCCACCGGCAATAAATTCATACACAAGCTCTTACATAAGGCTTTACAGGAGGTGAAAAAAAAGCTAGTTGGAAGATTAACAATTGATGGCCAATATAATTACAACATACATAAACAGAATTGACACCGTGTGAAAGGAACAGCACAATGGTGAACCTTTCCCATTATTTTTCAGCTGGCTACTGTCACCTTCATACTCAAGCCACTTTCACATGTTACAAAATTGATATCATTTGCTGTGGATTGCACAGTTTTTCAGGCTATGCTATTTCAAGGCCATTTTTCTAAGTACTTGGATGAGCTAATGCAGAAGAAATATATGTAATATGTTCGGGTTTAGTAAATTGTCAAAATTACCAAATAAATTAGTACTGTGCCACAAAGTAACCTTAGTTAAGGTGGGCTAAAACATGAACTACAGTGGAAAGGAAAAGATTTTCTTTCAGTTGAACTAAAAAAATAGAACAAACATTTAACATATAATTGGACACACACACACACACACACACACACACACACACACACATGCACACATTCACAGGAATACACCCACAGAGTTCCTAAAAATCATGGATAAAATCGAGTGGGTTTTCCATGAAATTTAATTGAGTTATGTCTTGATCATATTTTCTTGCATCTGGGCCTGAACTAGTAAACCAGAATTTGACAATCCTAATTCAATGATTCAAAATTGAGAATAGAACTTCCAGACATGAAAGTAAACTTTCAACTAGCTCTGGTAGGGGAATGATGCCACTTTGAAGGACAAGTTTTTTTTTTTTTTTCATCCATTGTCACATCTTACTTTAATCACCTCAATCCTCTAAACAAGTGTTTGAGGTTTATTTTAGAATTTTTGAAACACTTCAGCTTCCATTGAACTTGCCATTCCCTGGTAGGCAGGAGAAAGCATTGAGGGTAAGGCAGGCCACTGGCAAAACGGTTGTGTATAAGATATTAAGATATATATTCGCTTCACATTAACTATATGTGCTGGCCCATATCTGTAGATGTAACCAACCGTCTTATTAAATAAGAAACCCAGAGCTAATGTAAAGATAAAAGCCCAAGAGGTCAGAGCTAAGAACCTTACCCGCCTGCTGCAGCTATCTTTTTCAGCCAAGAGACCTCTCCGAAAGAGAGCTACTTACTGTCTGTTTGTCTTTAAATAAACTCTCTGTTCTGCCCTCTCATTGGTTGTAAACCCAACCACGTGACTGTCTCGTCACTGCCTGTCTGTACAGGCCTACAGACACACATTGGAGCATGTGTCTCCAATGCTGGCTGTATCCTTGAACACACAGAGATCAACCTAGCTCTGCCTACCAAGTGCTGGGATTAAAGGCGTGCACCTCCTTCAGCAAATCCTACCAGCGTGCACCACCACAACCAGCTTTCGCTATGGCTTGCTAATAACTCTGACCCCTAGGCTACTTTATTTATTAACATACAAATAAAATCACATTTCAGTACAAATAAAATACCACTATATTTCCCCTTTTCTACTTTAATAAAAAGAAAAAAAAGGAAAATTTTAACTAATATAAGAAAAACTATGTACAAAATTACAATAACTATATACAATATATACAAGTAATAAATACCTAAACAATGTCTAATTCATTTGTATTTGACAAATTCAGAGAAAATAATTCCATTATCTATCCTATTTCGTAAGTCAAAAATGTGCCTAATTCACTTTCTATCCTAATTTTCAACCATAACTAACTATTTTTCAGCTATAACTAATTAATCTTCAACTCCCTCAGAGACCCAAGAAGGAAATAATTCTATACCTAACAAATAAAACAGGAAGTGCATGCAAGCAGCTTCCAAAAAAATTGTGAGTTGACAGAAACAGCCAGCCACCTGGACAGTCACCTGAGGTTTCTCTGCAGAGTTGGGCATCATCTTCAGCCTACTTTTCCTTACCCTTGACACCAACTTGTAACCAACCCCCTAAACAATGAAAATTATCCCAGACCCAAAACCCATTAAAAGACCAAAAAAAAACCCGCCCCACACCACCTCTTTGGGAATGTGGGCGTCGTATTCTTAAAATTGTTTCCTGCTGGGTATGGGAGAAGGTATCTTTATCCTGAAAAGAAAATTTTTAGGTTAATTGTCAAATTCTAGGAAAGGTAACTATATCCTTTGTTATCCAGTCTGTGTATAATGCCAAAGTTCAGGATTTATCTCAAGTTCTTATTCAAGTAGTCTTTGAGACTGGATCATCTCAGCTAGCCCTCTCAAAATTGCTCTGAGCACTTTGTAGTTCAAAGCTGATCTGCAGATGATGTTTGTTAGCTTAGTGATGTTATTATTGTCCACGTGGAATTGTTGTTGTTTTGGGGCCCCACCTTCTTCCTGGAGACTTCAGTTGATGTTAGGCCTGGCCGTAAATTCCTGCAGAAAACTGATAAGAGACTAGAACACAAAGACATATATATGCAGCTAATTGAAGCCTTTTTTCTAGAATTAGTTAGTACTCTATATGACCATTCATATCTTAACAAAGTTTAAAATGTATATATATACATATATATATAAATCTTGTAAATTTTGATATAAAATTCATACTTTAAGAACAGTTTAAAGAATCAGAATAGAATCAACGAGTTGAGATTAGTAATAGAATAGTCCCTTAATTAATTTGGTTTTTCTCCTGTCCCATAGCAGAAAATGGCTCTTTTCTTCTGGCATGATACAGGGATTTTCTGTGTCTAGTACCTGCTACTACTCTGCATATTATTACTTCTTTAAAACATAAATTTTCTTTGGTTGCTCAGTAGATCCAGTCAAGTATAGGCAAAAAATGTCTAGTAAGCTCTTATATTATAACACTTTTGAGATATTTGTTTCATGACTACAAGTATGTTTCAGCTAAAGAAATAAAAGGAGAACTCTAGGGTTTGAAGTATCAAAATGTTTACATTTTTAGTATAATCATGCATGTGCCCCCCCCCAGTCAATTAATTATAAAAGGTATGGCTTTCAAACCAAGTTAAATAACTGACAAATGTCACTAATTGGATAATTATATCACCATGTAGATAGTACACCAGGATTGATGTTACAGGTTTTAAATTAATTTCCCAGGGTCCCAGTCCATCTTCATAAGTCATTGAATGCCTTAAGTCAAATAAATCATAAGAGGACATATTTTTGTCTTTAAAATATGTTCCAATGATAAGCTACCATAGGTATAGAGTTGAGAGTTTAACGGAACATTCTGAATTTTTTTCACCTTTAAATATATTTCAGGTTGAAGAAATTATTGTTTTATAAATATATATGAATTTCAGGTTTTTAAAAGTCTGTCCAGAAGAACCACCTCTTTGAAATGCTTGAAATACTGATACCATCAATTATAAGTATGGCAACTTTAGGCACATTACCAATAAACTACCTGTGTCTCAGGTCTCATCTGCCCTCTAATAAACTTAGGTTAATTGTATAACCTATCCCATCGAACTGTATAATATTAAATATGTGAATCAATGTGAAATGTGATATATGTGCTTGACACTGACAAAAATAAAATTCAATATTATAAATTTTGTTGGGCAGGATATGTATAACACGAAGTTAATAGTCACAGTTTCTAATTCCTAAAAGTATCACCAAGGCAAATGAACTGAAAATGAACTCAACAGTAAGTATTATTAGTCTTATTCTTGTTCTTTGAGGTTCACACTACCAAAAAAGAGGTAACTACTTTTTGCAAATGTACAGACAGGATTCTGGATGCTATGATGCTTAGACAGGAAAGTTCTTAAGAAGCAGCTAAGTTGTGACTCTAGGAAGCCATATTACTAACCACGAGTGTTCCCCTCCATTTCTTATTCTGTTGAACTTGGAGTGATGGACAATGGTTAAAGGAAGCTTCCCTGTAATATAGTAAGGATTCTAAACCATGGCCACATTAGGCTGTGGGGATTCACCGAAGCACAACATTAATGAGATTGCCATGGTGATTTCTGGCTGGTTGTGAACATAAATTCCACAAGCTATGAGCCAGTCTCACATCTCTCCGTGAACTGCACTTCTAAGAATCAACAATAGATTCTTGCTGCAGTAAAAGAAAGCAGAGTTAATAAGACATTACTAGCCACAAAACGTATCCAGCAAATTGAGTTAGACATGGATGTGAAGGTTAAATTGACCTTTTACAGGAATGTTCACTAGTGTTCCCCCCTCCCTTTCCCTCTCTGTGCATACCTCCATCCACCTTCCATTTGTCATTGTCTAAGGGCATTGTTTCATCTCTTCCCTAAAGCTTGCTTTCTTTTATCCTCTTTCTTTCAACCTAACTTCACATGTCTGATTTCCTTTAAAAATCTAGATTCTGTGATCTCTCTTTTCCTATATTTATGGTCTAGCTCATACCCATGGCAACCTAGTAGGTTTCCAGGAACACTGGCTTAGGATTTTATCATTTTAGGGTCAGGCAGAGGTTTGACAACCAGTAATCATCCCTTTCTTTAACCAATGAGTCTATAATGGTGGAGAATTAATTTTAAGACTGAACAGTTTATAAGACTCACTATTTGACATATATTTCAGTAGATCTATTAATATGTCTAATTTCACCAAATTCTTTGCTGTGTTTATGAACTGAAACTATTGCTTTTTTAGTAACTCACTGGTCAATATTCTCCTGCCTGTACTCTTTCATGAATTTTTTCAGTTGAGGAGGAGCATCTGCCCATGTGATAGGCATGTCATGTCTTATGAAATGAAGTGCTTTGGTGTTTATATTAAACTGGACTCTCTGTTCATTAGAAAACTTTTGTTTTAGGTTGCAGCAAAATTGAGAGAAGCCAGTATTTCCATAGAGTTCTTGTCTCTGGTTATACACAGAACGTGTCTTGCTATAAATCCCAGATAAATGATCTATAATGTCCCACTATGTTCATAGGAGCGTTGTGATGCACGTGTGATTTGATTTATCATATTTAGCCATTTGATTCACTATCGGTCACAGTTAAAAAGGGACTGCTAACAATGTAGTTCCCTCGTGGTGTTGCGTATTCTAATTGGTTGTAAATTTATAAAGACGTGTACGTTATTGGATTTGTCATTGCAGACCTATAAGGAATGGGCCCTGTTCTGAATATCAACACACAGTTTACTCATTAGCACCTCCCCATAATTCCATCAATAAGTGAATTTTTTCTTCATCATTTCATTTGTCCTATACTGTTAGCAGATTACCGTGTAGCATGCTGACTTAAAAAATTGGATTCTTTTTACTGACATAATTTAGGTTTCTTTTCTGCTGACCTGTTACTACAATTTGTTGGTTAATCGCCCTGTTTTTTGGAACTTTTTTTTTTTTTCTTGTTATGATGTTCTAGTCCATTGTGTCCTTCACCTTACTTTCACTAAATGGAAATTGCATTTTCTGGTGACTCCAAGTTTGTTGGGGTGTCTTTAGTTAAATTGCTCTGTTATTGTTCATTTTTATATCATTTGATGCTTCCCTGAAGTTTATGCTTTTTTCCTTACTAATTTTGGTTTCTGCCTGATTGAATCTATCACTAACTTGCAAGTGCTAAACTCCAGTTATAATAGAGGCTTCATGTTTTTCCCCTACAATTCCATCAGTCTTTGATAATGTCTTGTTAGGAACATACACATTAGGGGGTATGTGCATTCTTGGACAATTATCATATAAAATCTTTTATTGTCTACTCGTTGTTCTGAAATCCATAGAGATATTCACTTTCTTTTGATTTGTACAAACATTGCATATCTTTCCCCATACTTTTATGTTCATCTATATCATTAGTTGAAAATGATTTCTTGTACATTGTATATTTTGGCTTTTTTGTTTTGATCCTCTCTGAAACTTTCTGTCTTACTTGGTATTTTTAGGCCACCATTTATTGTAACAACTGATATAGTAGAATTAATATCTACCGTTTAATATGTCTGTCACCATTTTATCTTCTATTCATTGGCATTATTCTTTTTTGCCTTCCATATTTTTCTGCCACTTATGATTTTGACTGAGTATTTTATGTTGTTCTGCAAAATAAATTTATTCACAATGTAGTTGCATAGATACACACAATCCTACTGAGTCAAATTCGAGGCAACCCCCTATTTACATGTGCTTAGAACTGACTACTTAAGATTGAGGTCCCATCCCAGAAAATAGCCATTTCTCCCTCCCAGAATAACCATTAACCCCTGTAGCTCTTTCTCTATCAGTGGGTGGGACCTTGTAAAATGTTTCTTTTTCCATACTGGCCTAGTAACTAGTGTGGGTCCCTGCAGGTCTTATTTAGTCAACTCTATTGTTGATAATTCATTGGTACGACATCCTGTCCTGTCACGAAGACACTACATCCCAGCTGTTGTCCTAATCTTCAGGGTTTTATAATCTCTCTGACCCTCCCAATGGTGTCCCATAAACCTTCAATGAAGGAGTTGTACATAAATATTTCATTTGGATCTGAACACACTAATTTCACTTATTCTCTGTATTTCAACCAATTTGTCCTATTACTGAAGACATTACACACGTCAGTCACAGGACTCGGAGAAATCAATCGAGTAGATGTAAAATCTTCTTCTCTAAAAGCTGAATCTCCTAGTGTGGGAAGTTGGTACTCAAGCTGCCAAGGCATAAAAGTTATCAATAGTCTTTCCCAGATGTGAAGCCTCAAAGTTACCTTAGCAACAGGAATGTCAAGGAATCCCCAGTGGTACAATATTGGCACTACTAGACTTAGGGAAAACAAGTCTAATTGTACCTAAAGCTTGTACAGTTGGATGGAACCTAGGCAAGGACCAGGCAAGGACCAGTTGTTGAAGCAGTTCTAGATCCGAGTAAAGAAGCTACTATTCTCCTCCTTTCAGTTCCCTTCCTTATTCCCAGAGGTAAGTACAGATCTCACCCTCCATCGAGAACGTTTATTCTTGCTGCTGATGGAAGACATTTTTCTTTAATTTTTACATGATAATAGTCTAAGGAACAGAGTTTTATGTTGGGATGTTTTTCTTTTTCTGTCAAGACTCTATCCAGTCCACTCACGTATTGTTCATATGGCTCCCATGGAGTTCATGTGATTTCTATCTCTGGTCAGTAATCATGGCATAACTTTCCCCTTCCTGTAAGATTAATGATTGTTTTAATCCCTGTTTCACATTAGACTGCTAATGTAGTTTGTTTTCTTTTGTTTGCTCATTTGTTTTGAATGTTACCTGATGATTATTTCTGCATGTTTTAGACCTTTGTTTTGTTATGTGCCACCAATATTGAAATATTATTCATTTTTCTTTTATTTATGTATTCATTTCTTTATTCAGATTTTTCAAGATAGGGTTTCTTTGTGTAATCCTGGCTGTCTAGAACTCACTTTGTAGACCAGGCTGGCCTTAAACTCAGAGAACTATCTCTGCCTCCAGATTGCTGGGATTAAAAGTGTTTGCAACCACACCCAGCTCCAAAATATTCTTAATAGCTAAAGATTTGAGACTATAACCTGTTTTGATCTAGCAATTTTTTCTGATGGTCCCATTACTTGTATTTCTAAAGGTTTTGCTTTTAAGAGAAGTTTTTTAATTGTCTCACAACCTTTAGACACTCAATTATTTTATTTTATGTCAATATTATTCACTCTCCAAAAGGCTCATTGATGCAATTGTTCACTTATTTGCCCTCTTTGCAACATCAATTTTATTTTATTTTTTATCTATTTATTTTATTTATTTTGGTTTTTGGAGACAGGGTATGTAACAGTCCTGGTTTTCCTGGAACTCACTGCGATCCACCTGCCTCTGCCTCCCAAGTGCTGGGATTAAAGACGTGCACCATCACTGCATGGCAACATCAATTTTTACCACATGGGTTTTTTTTAAATTTTTATATCATAATGATTAAGTCTTATGATTAAAACTAAAACTTTGAGAGTGATTTTCATTCATTAACCAACATGTCTTATTTTTGCTAGTGACTGTCAATTTTTCAGTGGTAGATCATGCCATACAATGTTATGATCTTAAATTATTCTTCCTTTAATCTGAAGATAATTTCAAATAATTAGAACATGATTTAGGAATCTAATGTTTACAGAATATTGTAGCAATAGCTTGTGCAAAAGTCACTGACCCATTTTTCCAGTATTCTGCTATTAAAGTGTTTTTAATTAATTCCACCCAAAAATGTATAATTCCATCATATTTTCAATTTATAACAAAATTTTCTCATGGTATACTTTAAAAGTTTTATTTTTTATGTTTTTATTTATTTATTTTTTGAAAATACAATAGATTTTGATCATACTCTTTTCTCTCCCCTAAAATTTCCCATCTTTCCCACTTCCTACCCAATCAACTTCTTGCTCTTTCAAAAAAAAAAAAAAAACCTTTTTCAAAAAAAAATGGCACTTCCCACACACAAAATACATAAATATATAATTTAGAAATAGTGGACTCTAATTTGTTTTGGCCAACTACTCCTGTGCTTAGGGGCTGTTTTGGAATTTGGTTGATATGTCCAGTGTCACTAAACTGGAGAAAAGTGTGTTTCCATTTTTAAGTTGCTGTAGATAGCAAACAGATTCTTGGCTATGGGTAGAACTTTCTATCCTCTTCCCTTTCTTCTTGCTGGAATTTTATCCTCCATGATCTTTGCAGGTCATGTACCTGCTGTCATGGTCTCTGTGTGTACAGAAATTTTTCTGTTATCTCTTCTGCATAGAAGCTTGAACCTTTAGGAGAAAAAAATAGATAAGACATCCTATTTAGAACTGAGTTTTCTAAGAACTATGACTCTCTTCACATTGTCTGACTTGGGCCTCTGATAATTACCACCTTTTATGGGAAGAAGCTTCTAGGATGAGGACCGGGTAGTGTACTGATCTATGACTATAGCAATATGCTATTAGAGTCATTGTGATGCGACATTCAATGAGCAGAACGCAGTAGCAGGTGTTTCCCTAGGCCCATGACATACGGAGTTCTTAGGTGCTTGGACTCATTAACAATGTCAGGTATGGGTTTTATCACATGCAGCATTTCTTGGATCCAAGAGAAAATAAAGTTGATAACTCACAATACATGTGTGCCACTATTGCAAAAAATGAGGATATCTTGCAGGTAGGCCACTATTATAACTTTCAGAGTTTTTGGCTGGGTAAGATTGGTGATTAGTTTCTTCCTCAGATACTGTATACAGTTCCTTCCAGCACTAGGAACTCTAGTATGTAGGAATGAAGTATCAAGATGAATGAATACTAACCTTTTCATGTCCATGTGTGATAACTTAAATATGTGATATCTTCTGCAATAGGGTCTTACCATTGAGTTTTTTATGAAATCCAGTAGTATTGACAATAAATAGCCTGTAATGTTTGAGAAGGGTGTATAAGGCCTCTTTGTCCAAAATCTCAGAAAGATTTAACACATTCTTTTATTTGGTAGCATATTATATCTACTTGGAGTATTGTCTCCTCTCATTACATGTTAACTCTTGTTAAATTATTTTCATAGATGTACACATTTTAGGAAGTTTCTACACTAGAAATATAGAAGATGAAAATCATAACAGAGCAAATGTGAACACAGACCCACTCTTCTGTCACTGGAATATTATAGTTTTTTTTTTTTTATTACTCCCGCCTCTAAAGTTGTAAAATTCAACCATGCTCTAAGGTTATAATAGTATTTATTCATGGTATACTTTAAAATCTTTTAGGTGTCATGATAAATTTATGTTTATTGTAAATGTTAATAAAAAATAACACATAGCCAAGCATTAAAATTCATTCATGACTTTCTCATTCCCTTCCCAATTCCATGTCCTATTGTTTTTTAATCCTAAGAAGTCTATTGAGTGCTGCCCATACAAACTTTGTTCCAGGACATCCACTGGAGACTGAACAACCATGGAAGGTTCACATGCTTGGAGAAAACTGATTCTCCCTACTTCAGCAGCCTTTAACTACTAAAGCTCCTTACTAGGGATGGGTTTCTGGAATCCCTCCCCAATCCATGCTGGATTATTAACTGGCTTGATCTTGTGCATGTCTGGGAAGGCAACTTCATCTGCAGTCAATTCATTAATCTAACAGCCCTGTCAAGTCCAAGGGCAGTCCTCTCTATTCTCTGGCTTACGGGATTTTTCTGCTCTCTTTTCCATGTTCTTTGTTGAGCTTGGGGGAGAGGCTGTGATACATATTTTCAATTTAGTGCTGAGCACGCGGCAGTCCAGTATTCTTTGCCATATGATTATCTGTGATTCTCTATTACCCACAGTTCACTGCAAAAAGAAACTTCTCTGCAAGTGAGGAATGCTCACTAACCTTCTAGGGAGAGATATGCTTAAAATGCATCTTGTACACATATGAAATTCTCAAAGAATAAATAAAAATATATTTTAAAATATTTTTATAAGTAATACCTTGTAATGAATTTTTTTAATATATGCCATTCTATTTTATGTTACATAACCAAATTTAGTCATAGAAACTTCAGAAATAACTGGTTATTCCACAAGAAGAAAAAAGAAGTAAGCATAATAGCATTGTTTTACAGTTGAATGCAAATTCATTTCCAAGCACATTAATCTTGCTTTTAATTCAGTAGAATTTTTCCTCTGAGGCATTTGCAGTTTGTCTTTTTTTCACTAAAGCAGATATAGGTTATGCAGTATAAAGTGATTTCCTGACTGGATTTCAAATTAACCTTTTTCTATCAATTTCAACATGCCATACTTGACCACGAAAGGTACTTTTAACACCTCTCAAGTTCAGTGTGTTATGAAACTCAGAGCAAATCAAGGAAGTTCAAATTAAGATCAGATTAAAGATTTACACTTGTCAAAGGTTAAGCAAATCTCTCTGCTTTTCGTTATTTTTAATTTACATCTTTAATAAGCTGTAGCATAAACAGAGATGCTGGCTTCGTTTTCACATATTTCAGAATGGGAAAACTTGTTCGTTCTAGGTCAGAAATGAAAACTCTTCTGACTACCAACATTTTAAATCACCCAATGTTAATCTTTGGAAGAACTTCAGCCTGTGAATGATGCTGGAAGGGCTCAGTGTTTTGTGCTTTTTGTCTTCCTTACTTACGTAAAGCCTCCTGATCTTTTGATACTGCCTCTTGCTTGGCATTTGGGGTACAAGAGCTCCCCGTCTTGTTCCGTGGCATAAAGAAAGGGGTTAAACTTTTGAAGGAACTTGAACTCGACTATCTCCTTACATTAAGACATTGTTTTCTAAGTGTTTTTGTTGACTTTAATTTAACTTGATTTAAAATTTGTCACTGGTCATTTCCCAAATACGACATAGACAGTAGAGTAGTTTTCCTTTGAATTTCCCTATTTCCCTGAAAAACATACAAGTAATTATATAGACCGAACAGGTTACATCTGTATTTTTAAGAATGTATATACGCGTGTGTGTGTGTGTGTGTGTGTGTGTGTGTGTGTGTAACAGCAATTAATGGACAAAAAGGTCATGAATTTGAAAAAGAGTAAGGTGTATATGGGAGGTATGGAGGAAGAAGGGGGAAATGTATTTATATTTTAATCTCAAAAAATAAAAGAAAAAATCCTTCACTGGATGAACTTTCTTTTACTATATTAAAACCAACAACAAATCAACTAAAACACATCTATATTTACATATGGACATTTTGGTCTCTGAGGCATCTTAAAACCCAATTTGAAGCAAGCGGGTGCTAGGAGAGCATGTAAATACTTCTGAGTATTAGGTTGCTTCTTCAACTACACAGTCAATGCTCTCTTCAAACTACCTAATTTTCCACCAGAGAGTTTTGCAATCCGGCTAGGGTGAAAAGTTAAGGGAGTGTTTCACTTTTTAAATACTCTGATTCCCAAGTGACAGAGATGTGACTCCAAATGAAAGGGTTTAATAAGAAAAGCTTTGTTTGTTTTTTTTTTTCTTTTTTACTCTATTTTATTTTATTTTTGGTCATGTGGGTAAATCTAAGAACTTCATGCACATTTATGAGTGCTGGAGTTTGTGTGAAGGATCTGTTCTTAAAATTTATCTCTTCTTATGGAGCTTATAGATCCGATGTAGTTTATATTTGGAACAACGTTTTCCTATTAAACAGAATCTGTGACAGTGAATTCAAGTCAAGAAAAGGTAATGATTCAAATGACTTCTTGGAAGTACAATTTTCCTCTTCAAGGCTTGCAGGGAAAAAAATAACTGCAGCAATCAAATGCAAAAATTACATAATCATGTCAAGATATGTAGTCAAGGCAGTTACTATTAAAGACAAATATAAAGTGCGCCACTAGAACATTATGAATGCTTTCCCACTGGGTGCATTCATTTACAATAGCGAGTATAAAGTCAAATCTAATGTTGCTTTTCTGGTGAAACCAAGTCCAAATACTAATTGGATTCCAAGGGTTAAAATATTTGAATTTGAATGACCAATGGAAGTGCAAATGAGCATGAAAGCTATGGGTTGTTTTTAAAATGTGTGAGACAGAGAAAAGAGAATATTTATGCACATATTGTTGTAATTACACCTAATCAAAGAATAATTAATCATATAAAATATTGTCTTTATAATCTTACCACCTGGCTGGAAATATATATATATATATAATATTCAATTATTATAAATTTTATTTTTTATAAATTTAATTATTATAATTACATAATAAATTAAATATATATATATTTAATTTAGATTTAGTTACCTTCAAATTGGCCAAGAACTTTAATAACTTTAATATAGAATTCCTCTACAAAGTAAAGTAAACCAAGACATTGTATATTCCAAATAATCATCTTTATCTGATAGTAATGGTATGCTGAAAGTAGCAAGTATAAAATAAAGCTTGCAAATCCAAATTGGCACCTCTGATTTGGCACATGT
>CABHPQ010159645.1:20456-42405 GCA_902168405.1 Peromyscus aztecus
ATGTGTTGCTAATAAAACACTGATTGGCCTGTGGCTAGGCAGGAAGTGTAGGCGGGACTAACAGAGAGAATAAAAAGAACAGGAAGGCAGAGGGAGCCTCTGCCAGCCGCCACCAGGACAAGCAGCTTGTAAAGATGCCGGTAAGCCATGAGCCATGTGGCAAGGTATAGATTTATAGAAATGGATTGATATAAGATATAAGGACAGTTAGCAAGAAGCCTGCCACGGCCATACAGTTTGTAAGCAATATAAGTCTCTGTGTTTACTTGGTTGGGTCTGAGCGGCTGTGGGACTGGCAGGTGAAAGAGATTTATCCTGACCGTGGGCCAGGCAGGAAAACTCTAGCTACAAACTTTAACATAGAATTCCTCTACAAAGTAAAGTAAACCAAGACATTGTATATTCCAAATAATCATCTTTATCTGATAGTAATGGTATGCTGAAAGTAGCAAGTATAAAGTAAAGCTTGCAAATCCAAATTGGCACCTCTGATTTGGCACATGTATATATTGCAAGTGTGAATGTTGGAAAGGGACCACACTGAAAGGAGTATGATTTTGTTCTCTGACTCTATACTGACAGTATTGAAATCCTCCCTCATTAACTTAGTAGGCACATGGTTTAATCTGCCTATTAAAGTTCCTATTTGTTGTCTTATTTAGACAGTGATGGTAATACCAGGACCTGATTCAGTTGAGATTATTTGCATAAGAATTGAATGAATTACTATTTGTAAAGCATTTAGAATACAGTTCAAACACAATAAATCCCCAGGTATTAAGCAATCAGGAATAATTATCAATTAAGATAAATTATAAGTATAAACTTATATCTTGTTTATTCCCAAGATAATTTTATTTCAGAGACCATCTCAAATAAGCAATCATTATACTATTTATATACAATGGCCTATTACAAAAAAAGTCACTCCTTTGTTCCCAAACAGAGCAATAGATTTTTTTTTCTGAACTCAGCTGTCAGATGCAGCTGTTTCATACTTAATTATACAGTGTCCCTTGCAGCGTGCACCAGGTTTCAAACCGCCTATCATTTATTAAAAAGTTAGTCTGTCTAGTTGATTCACAGCGCCTTGTTCTCAACCCCCCTTTGGCACTTACAATCTTTGTTTCTACTCTTCCACTGAATTCCCTGAGCTCTGAGGGAGAGATTTGTGGGAGATCTCCAATTTAGACTCTCTCCACATAAGTCTGGCCCTGGGTCTCTGCATCTGTTCCCATCTGCTGCAGGAGGAAGCCTCTCTGATGCTAACTGGATGTGACACTGACCTAGGAGCAGAGCAGAATATCATTAGGAGTCACATTATCATTTTACTGATGTTTTACTAGACCAGTTGATTTTGTTCATTAGGTTTTATCCTAGGTCCTTGGGTTATCTAGTCTCTGTTTCCAGCTTACCCTAGCAGTGTAAGGTATGGTTTCCTTTTCACAGAGTGGGGCTTAAAAGAAATCAGACGTTGTATAGCTACTCCCACAAGTTCTGGGCTACCATTGACCTAGCATATTTTGCAGGTGGGATAGATTGTAGGTCAAAGGATTTATGGCTGGGTTGATGTCCACATTTTTCTTTTGGTAGCCTAGAGAGTACCTTCCCACACCACGGAGACTGGAATGTAGGAGTGAAGGCTCCAGCAAGGCACATACGACCTTAAAAGACTGAAGCAGCAAGCACAGGGACTATGTGCATCAGATCCTCTGCGTATATATTCTAGCTATCACCTTAATATTTCTATGGGACTCCTGACTATGAAAACTCTCTGACTCTTTTTCCTGCCCTTGGAACTCTTTTCCTACTGCGTGTTGCTGTATCCAACTTTGATATGATAGCTTATACCTCATTTTATTATATTTTATTTCATCATGTTTGGTTGTTATCTCTTAGATAACCTTAGATACCTGTTTTTTTTTTTTTCTAATGAGAGACAGAAAAAAAGAATGGATCCAGAGGTGGTGGAGAGCTGGGAAGTGTAGAGGGAGCAGAAACTATAATTATGGCATATATTGTGAGAAAATCCATTTTCAATAAATGGGGGGAAAGGTTAGTCTGTATTGTCCAATGAACTTCCAGTTGTTTCTTAAAACAACCCTGGAAATCATCAAGAGAACCTACATGACATGTAAAAGAAAGTTAAAGGTAATGAATAAAGGTAAATATAAAAATCTATTAACACCAAGAGCTTAGTAAGTCTGCTTAATTTGAAATTCTTTGAAAAGTGTTGTCACAGGGGTTAGTAACTATTTGCTAGTCTAGGTGAGTGGCTCTCTCATCTTCAGCTTTCTCATACAATCTTTTACATTTTTCTCCTGAGTATTGTATATCCTTGGAAGAATTTATTTACTGCTTAAGTGTGACCTTGTAGTAAGTGTAGTGAGGATATAAAAGCAGGAATAAAATGAACATTAAATATGTGTTTTTAAATAAGAGAGCATATATGTTAGGCTTAATAATCATTACCTTGTCATATATTAGCAAAAATCAACACAGATTCAATAAGACAGCAAAGTATTGACCATTCATTCTCATTCTCTCTCTCTCTCTCTCTCTCTCTCTCTTATATTTTGATTACAGTTCTCCCTTCTCTTTCATTCCTTCACACCCTCCCATATTCCTCTCTTCACTTTAATTAAATTCATGGTCTCTTTTTCATCAATTGTCATTGCATGCATGCTTGTATTTGAATGTGCATATATATTCCCAAATATACCAAATATATCCTGTTGAGTACGTATAATGGTGCTTGCATGCATAATTTCAGGGCTTACAGATGCTGAACAAGCAAGTGGAATGTTCATTATCACTGCATTGCGTTTGTGCGATTTGATGATCCTTGTGAAACACAACAATGATGAGAGGATGACTACCACCACCAAGAAGTTCCTATCATCATATCCCTTCCTTGCTCTTGCAACTCTATTGTCATTTTCTATGCTTGTATTTGGAGCATTGAGTGTTCATACTTTATAAAAGAACAGCTCTGCTTACAATTTTCTGCATTCTTTTATTTGTATGCTTCTTTTAATTTGTGACAGAACCTGAAATTAAAGTCATGTTATGATACAACATAAAGAAGCAATGTCGTTTACCTAAAATTTATGTGAAACAGAACACCACCAACAACAACAACAAAATAGAGTAAGAGAGAATAGGAGTTATTCCATACAGGAGTGAAAGTAATACACAGAAAAGTAAATTTAAAGTATGTACATTATGAGACTGACTCTAGTATGCATTCTATCTAAGATGGAAAATGGAAATTTTAAGTAGAAAGATAAATGTGAAGTACATAATTTTAAGTATATTTTGCTATAACCAAACTTGAGACTTGGAATATAATACTTTGTTAAAAAAGAAAGCAAGAAAGCAAACAAGAAAGAAAGAAAGAAAGAAAGAAAGACATGGAGGAAGGGTAAGGCAGGAAAAATGTGTGTATAAGTAAGATATTCAATAGGGATTTATAAAGGATCCATCAGTTTTGTGAACCACATATAACAATATTTTTGGGGTTGCAAAGATATTGTATTCTCAGAGAATAATCTATTCTTTAATCTTGAAAGCATTTAGGTTAATAGAAAAGTTTGGCTCTTTGTTAATAAAATGGAATTCTTCCATAGACTTGATTCCATCTGGCATTTACAACTTCTCAATTCTAATTTCTAAATATGTACACTCAACATAATGCAAATATAAATATTTGCCCTGCATGCATTACAATTAATATTAGTACAAAATATGAAAATTACATTTGTAATTTAAATTTGTTGAGAAGATTTTCGACTGTGTTTTACTAGTTAGCACTGCTTAATTTGTGATTTTTTAAAAATCAATAATGTTGATTTTTACAAACTTCTTTCAGGAAGCTACGATTAACTGGATATAGAAGTAAATAAAAATGTATTTCATCTTACACAAACACATAGTAAGATAATTAATGTGATATCTCCTATTCTAAATGTAGTGTAATAATACTAAAAGTTTCAATGTTATTTATTCCATTTTATTATTAGCTTTTATATGCTATTACTTGTAGGCATGTCATTTGTAATTTTAACATTTTTTCTATTTAAGCAAATATTTAAAAACAAAGGTCACACTTTTTTTTTAATCTATGTGATAATATTTAAATATCTGATTAAAGGATCATTAATTTGTTTTTACTGTATGCTTTTACTCTCTGATTGTGAGTTTGCATTTATTAAAAGGCTGTTGGCTTAATGTCTTTCTATTGAAGAAGAATAGAACTCATTCATAAATCATTAGGCTTGGAATAGTTGAGTGGATGTTTCAAGGCTTTTTTATGAGTCACTTCCCTTATTCTCTGTTGTCTTATTAAGCACTCAAATGGGCCTCATGCCCATCTGAAAGGAAAAGGACTCAGTATGATGAGCCCAAGCCTGGAACTATAATTTAATTATTAATAGTTCATATGTAAACTCTACTTCCCTGAGTGAGGAAAAAGTGATGATAAGTGCATCTTGTGATCTTGTAACATATGCACAAGCAAGTGCACTGCTATGTCAAGGGAAGTTAAAGAAAACTCTGTCTAAAATGATTATTTAGATATTTCAGATGGAAAGGTTTTTATTTGGACTTTTAGATAATCATACAAGTATTGTTCAAAATATACTTATTGTTTCAGCTACACTTCAATGTCTGGCAATAAAAGAGATGCCACATAACTTGGATTGTAATTTTTATGTAAGCTAGTTTATGGTCAAAGGAGACTCATGATGCCCCCAACTAGATTAAAATAATTTAGTGGTAATGCCATGGCAATCAGTTAAGGTTGTGTCAATGCAAACCAAAGTGAAGAGAAGATAATGGTAACACTTTTTAAGTTTATTAGATTAAAGAAGAAAATGAACTATTTTGGATAGAACTATCTTTATAAAATTTGTAGAGTGAGTCTTTAGTAAAACCTAATCCTTTCCAGACGCTTTTCTAACTTTTGGGATATTTCAAGTGTTACTTAGTTTTCTTGCATATGAGATTAAACAGAAACACATACAAAAATATTTAGGTTATTTGTCTATGTTGTACACTGTGGCCTGCTCTGCCAACCAATGTTATTTGTACATATTTAGAACATGCAGATGTTATTATATTTTGGTCCAAAGTTTCCTTAGCACATAGGAAGTGAACATAAATGTGTAAACAAACTGTAGTTTAAATTGATTACACATGTTCTCAGCAACTGATACCCAGCCAATCACATTTGTCAAGCTTCAGTCAGGTTCATGCTGCCAACTGACATGACCATGTTACATGCAAATATAACACATTCTTCTGTGTATCAGTTCTTTTTGTTTCTTTATGAATATGAAATATACAAGTATTCTAATGTTGCTTCTGGGCCACTCTTCCTAGTGTTGTGTTGCCTGATTCCAGAGATACTTTTTTTTTTCAAACAAACATTGTTATTTGACCTTGGTTTGCTTGAAAATGTGCAATGTCTTTCAGTCATTTTTTTTAGTGCCTATTTACTGACACTTTGGGCAGCCTCTGTGTAGGGAGGAGGGGCTTAGATCTGCCTCAACTGAATGTACCAGGCTCTGCTGACTCCCCATGGGAGACCTTGCCTTGGAGGAGGTGGGACTAGGGGGTAGGTTGGGGGGGGAAGGCTGGGGGTAGAAGGAGGGTGGACAAGGGAATCTGTGGTTGATATGTAGAATGAATAGAAAATCTCTTAATAAAAAAAAGGAGAAAAGAAAAAAAAAGAAAATGGTTGGAAATTAAACATTGGAATGCCCTAGATTTCAGTCTGGCCATTTATAAATATTACTATGCACTGTAACATAGAATTATTCTCACTGAATGTATATTTGGAAATTAAAATACCTTATAAAGTGAAAACACATGATCAAAAAAAAGAAAATTTCCAATGTCAAAAATTTTTAACTAGTATTTGAAAAATGTATTTTGTTTCCAAATGAATATACTATGTATATAATTACCTAAAATTAAACCTAAACAAAATAAAACTCAAATGAATTTTACTCTACTCTGAATCTCACATGATCAAAATCAAGATGTTATCATGTATTGTCTCTTATAAAGATGTCATTTAAATCGTTTTTAGCTCTTACACTACTGTATGATAAACTTGTCTTAGCTTGCACCGTAGTTATTTACAAATACTACATGTTCATGTAGAGTGTTATATTTTGCTGAGTGTTCTCAAATGGTCTAAGTAATAATCTCATAAGCTTGTGTTGTCACTATTGAAATGTACTAGAATTTTTATGAAGTGCATTATGATAGGAAGAACTTAGATCAATAGGAGCATATCCTGGAAGTGTTATGTTGGATCTCCCAATGGTCCTCTCAATCTTTCTCTTGCTGTTTGCTTCCATAAAAAGAATATTAAATTTGCTTTCACACATGTTCCTGCTATGATATGACATACTTACCAATGGGACAAGATCAGGGATTGTTTAATCTTATAATAAAAGCTTCAGAAATGATAACCAAATTTTTTGTAATTTTGTGTTTTTCTTTTTTAAGTTAATTCTTCACAAGCTTTGTCACAAGAACATGAAGTAAAACAGTACAAATATATTGTACCTGTACTAAGAATTTAGACATCTAAATATTTTGAAGTTTTCAGTTTGGGAAGGCACACAATTGAAAACACAAAATGGAATATCCCTGAGTAGTTCACCTAGAGTAGGTTGGGATATAATTGGATATTCTGATATTAAATAACTTAAAACTCATAGGAAGAACATTCATGAACCAGATTCTACTGAGACACTGTGCTTTAAGGTAATCCTGAATCCATAGCTGACACCAGTAGTATTGAACAGTAAGAAAGAGTCACTTCCCTCTAATATTGTCAAGAGAAAACAGTAATTGTGGTTTTCAAAATCACAATACACATCTGTTATAATTTGGATCTGGAATGACACTCCAAGTCTCACATATTAAAAGACCAAATTATCAGTTCGATAAACTTGGGAGATCATTGAGAACATGATCATTGGGAGAACACTGAGAAGTGGAGTCTAGTTTGAGTTTGATGTTTCACTGATAAGGTTTTCATGAATGGATTATGGCTGAATAGTTCTTTTACACCCTATGCTTCCTATTATAACTCATGATCCCATTGTTTGCAGGTCTCAGAGCAATGGGAAAAATTTCTCAAAGATGGAAACCTAAAATTGTGAGCAAAATGAAGCTTTATCTTTATAATCATTTTATCTTGGGTATCCATTACAGTGTTAGAAAGGAACCATTTAAAATTTGAACCAAAAAGTAAAATTGATGTTGTGAATTTTCCTGACATTTCAAAAATGCTTTTGACATTTGCTCAAGGGACTTGTGTGGTCACATTTGGAGAAGATGGGGAGAGAAAGTTATAAGTATTCAGAGACAATGATGCAAACTAAGGATACTGTAATGCTGATAGACGTGCAGACATTAAAGAACATGTTGATGTGTCCTATGAAAACTAGAACTTTATGGAACATTGGACTAGAGGTCATTTTGTCCACCATATAATAAGAATATGCTTTGTCTACAGCCGGAGATTTGGTAAAAGGTTGAAGTTAAAAGTAACTAACTTTTTATTTGACAGAGTAAATTTCAAATCCCTAAAAGCCCCAGGCTTCAGTATCAGAGTCATTGCCTGCTTTTAGACAAATCTGAAGTGAAAGTTGAGAGCACACAAAAAGCAATGCAAAGGAACTTGGAAAATTTCCAGCCCATGTATAAAATTGATGCATGTGAAAGTTCGGTCAAAGAGTGTGCATATACAGAAGATATTAGTAACATTTGAAAGTAGACAAAAGCCTTCAATTAGGATCATTTGAAAGATGCTTATGGGGAATCTCAAAAATGTGTGGCATCCATCATAGACACAGAGTTGTAGAAATGAAATATTACATCAAAAACTTTCTAGATCAACATCTTTCTAAAAGTGCCCTAAGATAACTACTTGACCCTAAAGTGTCTAGGGATGTATTCTTAAATATTTAGTGGGCAAGGCACTCAGAGACTGTGGTAGCCAAAGTTCAAATAGACAGGTTTAAGTACAGCTCACAGTAGTGGCCAGTATGGGCATCATCTATGTGATTCTTATTTCCCAAGCTAGCTGAACAGACCTAGTAACAGTACTATTAAAATGTCAAAAGAAACCTTCAGAGGATAGACATACTGTTGCCTTTAGAAGAAGACCTTGTCAATATGAACCATGAAGCTATGAGAGTGAAATTGCACCCACAATGTAGACTCCAGGAAGTTAAAAGCACCAGCTACATGGACTATTGGCTGAAAGCTGTACAAGAGAGTGACAATGTGGGTATCAATAATACATCCACTGTGCCAATAGTGCACAAGTTCAAGGGTAATATTGATACATCACAGTGTTCCCTCTGTGCCAGCAGGAGACTGAGGACATAGTACTACTGGAGTATAGCCTTACATGAATATGATCATTCCTAGGTATTTGCCTATTCCACTTAGTGTATAATTTACTTTAATTTTGCTTTAGGTTCATTGTAGCAGAAATCTTAGATGGTCTTATTAATAAAATCAAACCTGAGCCAGGTATTGGGGTAAATGCTGGAAGGTCAGAGAAATAGAACAAGCCACAGCTATCTCACCTCGCTGGATCCTCAGCTAGTCTTGCTTCCTCAGACTGAAGCCTCTGTGTCCTCATATCAGAATGACTCTCAGCTGAACTGTTGCTAGAAGCCTGAATGATTAACCAGCCCAATGCTTCTCCAGGCCAAATGCCTCTCCAGGGCAAATGCCTCTCCAGGGAAAATGCCTCTAGTTTCTGATCCTCACGCCTTATATACCTTTCTGCTTTCTACCACCACTCCCTGGGATTAAAGGCTGGCTTTCTGGGATTAAAGGCGTGTGTCACCATGCCTGACCATTTCCAATGTGGCCTTGAACTCACAGAAGTCCAGAGGGATTTCTGACTCTGGAATGCCAGGATTAAAGGCGTATGCTACCACTGCCTATCCTCATGTTTAATATTGTGGCTGTTCTGTCTATGACCCCAGATAAGTTTATTAAGGTACACAATATTTTGGGGAACACAATACCACCACAGTTCATTGAAGTTTTGTCTTTATGTATATATTTCTGGAAGATAGAGGATGTTGTATTCACTGGAACTGGCATCACCAGCAGTTAGAAGCGTTCCTTATGCATGCTGGGAATTGGATCTAGGTCCTCTGAAAGATAAGTCAGGGTTCTTAATCAGTAAATCTGTGCTTCAGCCCTTTATTATTCCCTTTAAATACCAGTGTTCATGCAGTGCGTCTCCCACACTAATATCCTTAAAACATGAAAACTTCCAGTTCAGTTTTATAATGGTTCATGATTTAATTGGCCTTGAAATTCAGAGAAATTATTGGACTTCAACTTTTGGACAACACTGCCACAGCTAACACTTAAGGACCCTTGACAAATAAGTAATGTAGTCGGAAGGTTTCCCCAGTACCACCTGGCTGTGCTGTCCCTCAGCAGTTTATAAAATAATCATTCAGAGTCTTAATATTAATTACCAATTGCCTGGCCTATGGCAGGCTTCTCTCTAGCTAGCTCTTATAACTTGACCCATTTCTACTAATCTGTAAGTTGCCACCTGGCCACAGCTTACCAGTATTTTCACATCTTGCTTCTACTGATGGTGGCTCTCAAAGTCTCCTTCCTCTTCTTTCTCCTCCCACTGTCTCTCTTGGATTTTTCTGCCTGGCTCCATCCTATGCTGCCACAGGTCAATGCAGCTTTATTTATCAACTAATCAGAGCAACACATATTCACAGCATACAGAAAGACATTCCACAGCAAAGTGATCGCCTTTAGAATTGTGAGATGAACATGATATTGAGGGTCCAGTGGATCAATGTTGTAGTTTGGATATGGAAGGTCTTACAAAGGCTTGGTCCATATTAGTTGGTACAATTTGGAGATAAAGTATAGTGACATGTTTTAGTCATGAAGAATGTAGATCCTAAGGGAATTATAGATCCCCAAGCTCTTCTTTTTAGTTTCTCAGCCATTGGAATGAGCAGTTTTATTCTTTTATGTAACCTCCACTGTGATAGGCTACTTCCTTATTGCAGAAACACAAAAATGGAGCAAAAAACCAATAGACTGAAATTTTCTAAGCTGTGAGTCAGAATGAGATTGCTTATTTCTAGTCAGTGATTGTTTCTCAAGCATTTCCTCCAGGAAAGTTGACAAACAAAATATCCACTTGAGCACTTGGCCTTGTGTTGTCCAAGATCCATCATTACAAGAAAAAGTAATTGAGAATAGAGGAACATGTTTGGAGAAAGCAAATAATCACTTAGTCTGTACTGAGAAAATGCACTTGATTTATAAAGAAAGAGCAGAGACAGCCCCTGCTCCCACTGTTGAGTCCCACAAGAAGACCAAGCTACACAACTGTCACATATATCCAGAGGGACTAGGTCAGGTCCATGCATGCATGCTTCCTGGTTGTAGGTTCAGGCTCTGTGAGCTCCTCTCATCCATGTCAGTTGATTCTGTGGGTTTTCTTGTGACGTTTGATCCCTCTGGCTCCTACAATCCTTTTTCCCTCTCTTTAGCAGGATTCCCCTAGTTCAGTCTAATGTTTGTCGGGTAAAGCTTCTCTGATGAATATTGCACTAAGCACCAATCTATGAGTACAGCAGAATATTGTTAATCATCATTACATTGACATTTTTTTTTCTCCAGCAGTGTTTGGTTCTTTCCTATGTCCCTGGGCTATCCAACTGCTGGGTGCTGGTGCTCCAGACAGTGTCATGGGTGGGCTCACTCTTGGGGCATGTGTCTTAGACTGGTCACTCCCACAGTCTCTGTGTCACCCTTACACCAGCACATCTAAGAGTCTGACAGAGGTTATGTGGCTGGGTTGGTGTCCCAATCCCACCACTGATAGTCATGCTTAGTCACAGGAGGTGGGCACTTCAAGTTACATATTCACAATTGCTAGGAATCTTACCTGGGGTCATCCTTGTAGATTCCTGGGATTATCCTTTGTACCAGGTTTCTACCTAACCTTCAAATGAACTCCTTTCTGATTATCTCTTTCAGTACATCCCCCCCACCACTCCCACATGATCCCTCATGTTACCTTCCCCTCCTTCCAAGTCTACCCACAAAGTCTCTTCTATTTCCCCTTCCCAGGGAGATCCACTTGAGCCCTCCTTGTTACCTAGCTTCTCTGAGTTTGTGGATTGTAGCATGGTTTTCCTTTACTTTAGAGCTAATATCCACTTATAAGTGAGTACATGCCATCTTTGTCTTTCTTGGTTTGGGTTACCTCAATCAGGATGATTGTTTTTTCTAGTTCCATTAATTTGCCTTCAGGGCAGGTATTTGAATCTTTAATTCTTCATTACTTGTTTTCATTCTATGATCTTTGTTTACTTTTCTAAAATTTATATCATGTTTATGACTGGATTTGAAATTGTGATTTTATTTTAGGGTAAACCTTGTAATGAGGGCATGGTTTTGGAGTTATGAGTACATACACAATACCTGTATTAAGGGATGTAAAAGAATCAACCCATAAGCATTCTTAAAAGAAAATCTAATTGCATCAGAAATAATATTTTGGTTATTCCTGATATAGAAAGATTTTTCCGAATGTACTACTCACCTTTAATATGATCAACATTTTCCTCAACATATAGTGAATCCAGAATGTTGTTCTCATAGTTTTTTAAGAACATGGGATATTTTACTTGTCCTACAAATTCATTTATGCTGTTTTCTTCAATATTTAGTGAGGTAATTTTGACACCATGAACTGGTAAGCTATAAAAAAATATATATTTTGACTTGTGTTAATATTTTAAATTTGTTTTGAAATAGTTCTTTTGTTTCAATTCTGATTATGACAATATCCTGGCTAGGAAATGCTTTCACTAAGTGTACATTCCAGATAACCCAAGGATAGTGGCAACTTTGCATTATGGAATTTTACAGATATAAACTATGACCCTGGGTTATGACTTAAGGAGTGATTTTTATCTTATTTCAAGATAAGCTATGTGTTAATCCTGAAATACAATGCTTAAAATCCCTATTGCAAAGACTCAAGAGATTTTCAGCC
Organism: Peromyscus aztecus; assembly: GCA_902168405.1. Classification (NCBI taxonomy): domain Eukaryota; kingdom Metazoa; phylum Chordata; class Mammalia; order Rodentia; family Cricetidae; genus Peromyscus; species Peromyscus aztecus. The sequence goes on from CABHPQ010159645.1 coordinate 32,554, forward strand.
AGAGAAACTGAACAAGATATATCATTTATTAAACACATATAAATAATTACATGTTGAAAGAAGATTTCACTCCTGAAAGGAGGATGTCACATGGCTAATGGGTACCACAAGAGCATATGCTACTGTCCAGACATCATACTAAAACTCAGTCCTGTTTCCTTCAGCTTTTGCACTTACCATATTTTAGAGAGTTATAGCCTCTGAACTTCAGATTTTGTAAGTGGGTTCCATGTAACTGTGAATATAATATAATATACTAGTGTATAAGTTAATAATCTCATATGCTATCCTGATCCTGTATAGGGGGTCCAGTGAGAACCAGCTGATACCATATTACTTCCTGTTGTATTAAATATCCTTCCCCATGCCTTTTAAAAATAAGCTCTTGGGTTTGTTTGTAAAATACTTGTTCCAGTATTTCAGAACTTTCATTCTTTTTCTCAGTGACCTGAAGGACTCTAAGGGGTAATGAGAAATGTTCATTCTGTGGGAAAAACACTTTCAATTTAAAATGTTTAGAAACTTGTATTCATCTGAGATGATGAAACAGATTACTGTCAAATGCAATAAAATGCATAAAGTGTGGTAAATCAATCTCAATGTACAGTAGATGAAAAGATATAAATTCTAAATTATTGTAGGTGTAGTGCCTGCAACATAATACACTCATAGTTTTCAAGTAAGATTAAACATTAATAATATTTCTTTATCTGCATTCTAGAATTAAAATGATTTAGTATTTGGTGTTATCACAAAGATAGTCTCGAAGTTTCAATAGATTTTTACTTATTGCCGATTCCAAACTTTATGTATAAATTGTTATGCATTTAATTATATTCTAAGAGATTTCATTTTGCAAAAGCAAATGTACAATTATAATATTACAAGTGAATTTCTTACATGTTTTGAAAATATGGCATAATCCTTAAATGAGTTTTGGAAATGTGATATAATGATAACTCCTAAAATCATTTTTCCTCATGCATTTTGATGAATTCAATATCATAACCATTGTAGCTGAAAGCATAATCCAAACAAAATAAACTCCTCAAAAAGCACAGTTCAGGAAAATACTGACATATATTATTTCTCTCATTCCAAAGGAAATCATTCTAATGGTGAAGAAGACATTTTAAATTATGTTACTGTGTATATGGTTTCTAAACAATAATAGATCTTTTGATGATTAAATATTCATTTTCCCTCTATTTCATTTCTTTTAATTTAATTATATTTAATTGAATAGAATTACATCTTCTCCATTTTTTCCCTCTTGATCCTCTCAGCTACTCTCCCTTGAAGACTTCTCATACACTCACTTTCAAGTTGAAAACTTTTTTCATTGATTATTATTGTTATGTGAGTATGTATGTACAGCCTCACATACACATGTACACACACAGACATACACACACACACACACACACACACACACACATACACACACACATACTCTCGAGTCCATACCACCACTTTTCAAGACCAAGAGGTATAAATCCTTCCTTCATAAATGTTCCTACCACCTGTCATCAAGGATACCTATCTTTATAGCAAATATATATGATCATAGAAAACCTCTGCTGAATATAGTGCAAACACAATCAGATCTTGGAAAGCTGCCCTAACAGATACTTATACATCGCAGCTTTTCTGTCTATGATTCAGGAAAAACAGCATAAGAACAGATGGGAAGATTGTAAGAGCCAGAATACCAAGAAATCTGCTATGAAACATTCACTTCTAGAATTGGATATATAATCAAGAATGGAGTAATGGCAGTATCAGTGGACATGTTAACAGAGAAACAGGAAAATTTAGAAGAGTGTCATTCATCGACTAAGAATATTATTTTTGTCACTCTTGAATAAGTCAAAAATAAATTTTCAATTGGTATCTGGAATAAATTTCCTTTCTTTGCTAATAAACATTGAAATTGTCACACCAAATTGTTTTGTATTTTGTTATTGATCTAAAACATTTAAAAATACTACTTCTTAAAAAACGATCTTGCTATAGGGATTGCGGAAATGATAAAATACTTATATGTTCATGATATTTAATAATGATCTGCTATAGTTTCTTACTTTCCAACATATTTGCTACATTGTATATTTTGCTGTGATACTGAGTTCTGTGGCCCACTCCCCCCCCCCCCCCCCCCGTTACAAGATATTTACTTCCATGAAGCAGAAATAGTGGTGTGAAATGGGAACATTATCAAAAGAAATGATATTTTGGTTCTTCTGTTTCCTTATAGAATTATTTGATAGAGAACCAACCAGCCTAATCAGTACATGCAACACCTTAAAATTTTGAAAGTTCCTGAATGGAAAATCTCTCAAATCTGTCTTTCCTATTTCTGAGAAACATTACACATACAATTAGTCATATATGCCTGCTATAGATCAATGAAGGTACAGATGATCTCTTGCCTCATTGCTCGACCCTGTTCCCCCAGCCTCCTGTTGCCTGTTTTATTCTGAACCCCTAGGTAATCAATGTTTTTAGAATTTACTTCTAAGTTGCGGCAACAAGATTCAGTGGTGGTTTTCTACAGCCCACTCATCATCTTTCCTTTCTCTGACTTTCTTTCCTTTTCTTTCTGAAATCATGAAAATTTTGATTAGACTGATGCTTGTTCCATGTTTACTCCAAAATTTTATAGGAACTTTTCTCTCTGAGAACTTGAGTATAATGATATGATTTCTTTTTAAGCTTCTCTTGACAAAATCATCACCAACTTCATTCTTAGTACATGCTACCTTACCTATGAAATAGGAGATTTTTTTTTTTTAGCAGATACTTCATGCAGTCATTTTATTTTGTAGTGGTTCATTTACAGTTGACAGACCTAGTATTTGGACACAGAAATCATTCAATAAATTTCACTGGATGAATAAATATAAATATACATTGAAATATGCTGGATTAATAAATTGAAAGTTTTGAGTTCTAAGATCCATTCGTGACCTTACTAGCCCCAAGTAGTTGGCTAGATTTCTAATACCAGGCATGATTTCATACTTGTCATCTAAGTATTAAGGTAAAATAGAGAGCTTTTGGTTACTACCATGATATTCTTGCTATTATTTTATCCATATGGCCAGTACCAACACTTATATCTATAACACAACTCCTTCACATAAGGTTCAGAACTTCATGGAAAAGCAGCCATAAAAACAGGAAATTTATTCTGATAATCATGTCTCCTGGAAATTTCAGGGAAGCTATACATGTGATATCTCAAAAACACAGCTGCCTAAAGGAGACCTAAACCAGGATAATACCATCAGACCGGTTAATATGGAAGGGGTAAATCTCACAGGCCTTCACCCTAGATGAAAACCTGCAGTCAAATAAGGAATGCTTGAGAAATAGTCTTTCTTAGGGAAGAATTATCCAAATGGTTATTCAATGCTAACTGGTTAGTCCTAAAATCATATATATATATATATATATATATATATATATATATATATATATATATCTCCAAGTAACATTATACAGACTGAGTATGTTGTATTTGTATATTTAGGAATATGGAATATATTTAGGAATGGGAATATGGAATATATATGTGTGTGTATTATGAGATATATATTATATACATCTATATACATATAAAGTATAATAACTAAAAATAGAGGCACTGAATTTGAGAAACAGTGGTGGGGTGTGTGAAAGGGGTTAGAGAGAGGCACAGAAATGGGGAAATAGTGAAGTTATATTTTAATTTTAAGAATCAAATCAAACCACTGAATAAATCATCAATTTATTTTCCTAACATGATAGGACTCACAGAGCTCAGAACCTAAGGGAGAAGCCTTTCTTTATACATACACTTAAGTAAACTGGTGTATCTCCTTGTTGTTGTTGTCTCCGTGTGGAGCATCCAAGGCATGGGAGTTAGGAAACCAAAATGGCTGCAGCAACAGTGGTTTCATATGTTAAACATCTCAAGCAGCAGGTACCATCTTTGGCAATAAGCAGACTCCAGTGGAGCTGAAAGGGGTACCACCGTGCTGCTGAAGCAGATTACTCATCAAAGTGGCTTCCTCTTTCTTTTCCATTTGGCTTTTGTCAGCAATTGGCAAAGCTCCACACAGTAAGAACATACTGAAAGAAGAGGGAAAGTAATGAGAAATAATTAGAGATGGCTTGTTGCCAACATAAGTCTATTTGAGGAGAAGGCAAACTGTAGGACAATATCAGACAGGCAATGCCTTGCCCAAAATATTAATGAATGTTGCTGAGGAGGGTCAGCAGTAAAAATCATAAATGCTCTCCAAATTACCATTTACTAATGACTGGCACATATTTCCGAGAAGCCATAATGAAGTGGGTTGGTAGCTGAAGAATTGACATATGGAACTGAGAACCATGAACTCACTTTTTCTTTCCCTTTGACAATTCCCTCATTAATGCACAGCCAGGAAACCTGGAAAATGTGTGCCTTCACTGAGCTGGAGAGAGATGACAGCACCGTTAGCTGCTTGCTCTGTCTCTTTGTTCTCTATATTAAATTGATGGAAGGGAAGGAGAGGAGAGGATTCTTTCTTCCCAAGCCCCATATTCTGAGGGACTTGTTGGACATCTGCTCACCTATTGTTGATTTTGAAAGTTTCCTTCTCATGTTGGAAAGAAGAAACACATTAGACTATCACATCAGATGTCAGGGAGGTTAGATGACAGGCCCGGTACCCTCTTTGTCTAAAAGATGCCGAGGGATGGGTGGGGTGGCAAGGCAAATACATCAAAAGGTTACTGCAGTGAGAAACTTTTGGGTTGATAAATAATATTTTTCCCAATTCAAGTTGCCATTTCAGTTCCCATCAGGAAGTTATATCTGGGGAAAGTTACAAGACTCGGTGTTATTGTAAGTAAGATATGTATGAATAAACTACAATTTAGTGAGCAAGTTGAGACTGAGAAAACTGAAATATTAATTATCAAATTAATCACAGAATCCTCAAACTGTAGCTTGATATGCCGTGATTCATAACTTCTCATTTTACTACTTTACCCCATTTGATCTGAAAATATAAAATCATGAATGACAGCTTAAATTGTCTTTGGTATCTTCAAAGCATTTGGATCTTCTGAATATGGTTTAGACTTTAGTAATGATGAAATATATAGGTATAGGTTTTTTGCAATATTTTATATATATATATTCTTTATTTTTAAAAGTATATTTAAATATTTTTAAAAAGTATTCTCCAGTATGAACACTAACTCCAATATATAAACAGTAAGGCTGTGCATTCCTCTATTCCTAATGTTTCCTTCAGACTTCCTTAGTAAGCAGTGCTCATTACAGAAGAGATTATTCAAATGGTGAGCTTTTTCAACTGTGTCACTACCTGGGTCATCAGCACGATCCAAAGCAATTCGTAATTAGCATCTCAATGGTCTGAAAACTGAAGGGAATATGTAAATGAGGATGACTCCCAAGGGACCTGGGCCCACCACTGAATGGCCTTCCTAATCAATTCCCAAATATTTAAACAAAAATAAATTAATTCAGAACTTATTGCAATCCTATTAGCTGTATAATTAAGGTCATATATAGTGAATAATTTGAGCCACCCACACACTCTTTCTTTCTCGCACACATACACAATGCACTATATACACAAACCAACCTACCCAGAGACACACAACACCCCCCCCCACACACACACACTCACACACACAAACACAAAGGGAGGAAGATGCAAAGAGGTATACACAGACACACAACACCCATACACACACACACACACTCTCACACACACAAACACAAAGAGAGGGTGATGCAAATAGGCATACCCAGACACACAACACCCATACACACACACACACACACACACACACACACACACAAGCACAAAGAGAGGGAAAGGCAAAGAGGCATACCCAGACACACACAGACACAAACACCCTGACAGTTACTGTTTCTAGTCCACCCAATCTTGGAATCTGAAATGAGGGAGAGCAGCACATATAGAAAGGCTTGACAATTTGTTACTTTAAATTTTAATAGAATAACTCACTGAAGCATGCTATGTTTCCTGATGGGGATATAATGAGGGAAATAAAAAAATAAAGATAAAGACAGCAGGTAAGAAGATGGCCAAATTATGTAAGTAAAAATTTGGGGTTTTAACTTGTTTCTTTCTTTTTCTGTATAGCTAATAGTACCATCAACACATTCTGATTTTAGTATCATGCTTGTTTTAATTAGGTAATTACCATAATTGATTAAATAATGGGCTATCATAGAAAGCAATGGCAGTTTGCTTCTGATTATTTCAACAAATACCAGCAAAATGTTAATTTCTATAGTGCTTTAGTATAGTGAAAAAAGAAACCAGATGCTTGTCAAGGTATCGTAAGCCAGAACGATTCATGGCAGAATTCCATATCTCCATTCTGCAATAGGATTTGATTAATAAATAAAAAAGATACTCACCAAATTTTCTGAGACATTATTTTTCTGCTTGAAACAAGACAACACACAGAATCACAATGTAACTTATTGAAAACATGTTTCTCATTTAATTCTTGATTCCTACTGTAATCCATATAACTACTTATTTATTATGCTCCTTACGCACCAGTTCTCTCTGGTTTTTAAAATATTATTTCACAGGCATTTTGAAAAGTGTCTTTCATATATCATTTATGTAGCAAAACTTAAAAAAAAATGCCTTGGACCCGGTCGTGGATCTCTGCATCTTCTTCCATTAGTCACTGGATGAGGGTTCTATGATATCAGCTAAGGTATTCAGCCATCCAACCACCAGAGCAGCCACTGCCTATGCTGGAGTCATCTTTGTGGATTCCTGGGGACCTCCCTGGCACTCTGCCTCTCCCTATTCCCATGGTCCCTTTATCCATCAGGGTATCTCCTTCCCTGCTCTCCCACTCTGCTCCTGATCCAGCTGGAGCCTCCCACTCCCCTAAGCTCTCATTCTCCTGTCTGCCCTCCATTACCCCCCAACACTCCCAGCTTGCTCATGTAGATCTCATCCACCCCACCCTCACTGGGTGATCCTTGTGTCCCTCCCAGGGTCCTCCCTATTAGCCAGTCTCCCTGGAGCTGTGGGTTGCAGTCTGGTTATCCCTTCTCCACATCGAGCATCCACTTATGAGTGAGTACATGGTGCCTACGGTGGGACACTTTCCACAGCCTCGGTGCAGGGAGGAGGGGCTTGGATCTGCCTCAACTGAATGTACCAGGCTCTGCTGATTCCCTATGGGAGACCTTGCCTTGGAGGGGGTGGGAGTTGGGGGGGGGTTGGGGGGGAGGGCTGGCTGGTGGGAGGAGGAAGGACAGGGGGATCTGTGGTTGATATGTAAAATGAATGGGAAACCTCTTAATAAAAAAAGGGAAAAAATTAAATGAAAATAAAAAATAATGCCTTGACTCTTTATTACAGACACTGTTACACAATGTGGAAAGATAGAAATGGGAGACCTAATGTCTTAGTGAAAGTTAGATGTTACAATTTAAACGAATATTAAAATACATCTCTAATCATATATAGATGAATAAATGTGTTATGTATGTATATGTTGAAATTATTAACATACCATTTACTATTTTCTGTGTTTGTGAGTTACGTGTGGATGTGTGTGTGTGTGTTACAATATGTGGTAAAATGTTTAATGTATATGTATTTCTACATTGAAGGAATGGATGTGGAGGTCAGAGGATAACTTTGGGTGTCAGTTCTCATTTTTTGTCTTGCTTGAGGCAGAATTTTTTGTTTTTCCACTGCACTTATCAGGTTAGCTGGCTTGTAAACTTCCTGGGATTCTCCTGCCTAGAAATAATGGGACGACAGATATTCAAGTTATACATTTGTCTTTTTTGTGTGTGTTCTTGACATTCAAACTCATCTACTCATGCTTTCCCAGCAAGCACTGGGGCATCCTCACAGCCCCTTCTTTTATTTTGTCTTAAGTATACCGTTTACACTGTTAATCTTATTCTCATTATTCTGAAATAAATCTTCATGGATATCTTTTTTTTTTTGTATTTTCAAACTGATTTTCTACATGCAGTGACTATTTCCTCCATTTTTATGTACTGCCTATTATCTGAATCACAAATTCTTTTGTTCTTATGAATCACCTATCTATACGCCTCCTATAAAGGAATTATGCAGTTTTTGGGGTTTGTTACTGTCTTACATCACTTAGGATAATAGCCTGAAGATCTACCTATGTATGTTACAAGACAAGATTTCTTTCAATTTTATGACTCAGTCATCATCTATAATAAGCATAGACTACATTTTCTTGATCAAGTCATTCAACTATACACAATCTTGTTGCCTTCATATCATGGCTTTGAAAAGCAACTCTTTGACAGTCCACTTCGCATTTTTGTTTCAGCTGAAATAGCATGACAATTGTTCCTTTTATGTTTGGAGAAACCTTCATAGTTTTTTATAGCCATCACTCTTTTTTTTTTTCCATTTTTCTTTATTAAGAAATTTTCTACTCATTCTACATACCACCCTCAGATTCCACCTCCTCCCTCCTCCCATCCCCTAGCCCTCTCTCCCACGCCACCCCATATCCCCACATCCTCCAAATCAAGGTCTTCCATGGGGAGTCAGCAGAGCCTGGCACACTGAGCCTAGGCAGGTCCAAGCCCCTTCCCACTGCACCAAGGCTACTCAAGGTGTCACACCACAGGCGCCAGATTCCCAAAAGCCTGCCTATGTACCAGGGACGGCTCCAATCCCCCGCCTCGGTGCCCCCCCAACAGTTCAAGCAAAACAACTGTCTTCCGTATCCAGCAGGCCTAGTTCAGTCCCATGGAGGCTCCACAGCCACTACTCTACAGTTCATGGTCTTCCAGTAATGTTGCCAGTCACCTCTGCACATCTTCCCATCATGATTTCGATGGTCCCCCTCCTGCAGAATCCCTCCTCTCTCTCATTGACTGGATTCCTGGAGCTCAGCCTGGTGTCTGGCCATGGATCTCTGCATCTGCCTCCATCAGTCACTGGGCAAAGGCTCTATGATGACAGTAAGGTTATTCGCTAGACCGGTCACCAGAGTAGATCAGTCCAGGCACCCTCTGGACCACTACCAGCAAGCCATCACATTGTTTATAAACCTTCTAACAGTATAATTATTTACTGGAAAAATGTAATATACTTCCAAATTTTATATTGCATATTCAAAATTTGGTTATAGTAATATTTGATTATATATAATTTATTACTGGTAATACTTATTTTAATTGTATTACTAAATAGCTAAATAAATATTTAAATATTTGAGTATAATTTGCAAGGATATACAGTCAGAAATATTTAAATACATCCTTTGATATTTTTTGCAAAGCTAAAAATTAGTAAAAGAATTGTTGTTTTAAAACTTTATACATACTTTTATTTGAGACTTGTATTCTTAAATTTTGTTAATTTAAAATACTACCTAATGTGGACAACAACTCCAGAGATACATGCAGATACCATAGGATTATAGGGTGAATAAATTCACCAAGTTAATATCATGTGTTATTTTTCTGTATAGAATATATATCATAAGCTAAATATTAATCTCAAAAAGTAATAGCTGTACACCTACAATTAATCCTGTAACTATCTGAAAGGTCATATATTAGCTACTTGTCTCTTCTCTGTGACAATAAAATAGAAGAAAATGTCTCTTTTGGCTCAAAAGTTGGGGATAGAATCCCTCCATGTGGTGAAATCATGGTATCAGAAACATGATGTGGCTAGTTACCAGATATTTGTTGTAGGAAACAGAGATTGATGAATACTAGCACTCATCTTGTTTTTATTTTATTTTATTTTATTTTATTTTATTTTATTTTATTTTATT
>CABHPQ010159646.1:0-16523 GCA_902168405.1 Peromyscus aztecus
CACAGAGCCCACAGTGTATTTGTGACCCAATGCATGTGTTCAAATTATCTGAATACGTCATGGCTTAAGACAGCAAGTGTTAGTACAAAATGGATTGTAAGAAAGTGCATCTGATGGTCTCTTGGGACTCTGAAGCCTGCATGTTTTGGGGACTGCTGTAATCTGAGAGCTTGACTGAGGCTCAAGGTTTTTCTTCTAAGAGGGCTTCTCAGTATTGCTGTTACTAGGAGGCTTCGGTTTCTCATCTCAGAAACCACTTTCTGGTCTCCTTCAGTATTAACATAGTAGTTGTCATTCCCTTGAGCAAGTTATTCAAGAGAGTAAGGTAGAAACTACAGTGCCTTCTATGGACTTATTTCAGAGATCAGAGTTCTGTCTGGCACATCCTGTTCATTTTGAGTGCATCAACATGTTTAGTCCACATTGAAGGAGAGAGAGATAAGGTGCCACCATTTGAAAAAGGTTCACTGAATTTGTAAGGGCCAGTGTGGTAGTGCATGCATTTAGTTCCAGCACTGAGGAGGCATAGTCATGTGTATCTTTGTGAGCTTGAGGCCAGTACACTGAAAGTTCCAGGCCAGCTAGTGATATACAGTGATACCCCATCTTACAAAGGAAAGAATGAATGAAAAACAGTTTGTGGACATACTTTAAAATTGATGCGGGGTATTAATTAGGCCCTTACAGGATGAAATAGAGTAGACGTTAGTGTTTAATCATAAAACACTAGTCTCAACTGTAGCTTAAGTTTTCCTGCCTGGCCCACGGTCAGGATAAATCTCTTTCACCTGCCAGTCCCACAGCCGCTCAGACCCAACCAAGTAAACACAGAGACTTAAATTGCTTACAAACTGTATGGCCATGGCAGGCTTCTTGCTAACTGTCCTTATCTTAAATTAATCCATTTCTATAAGTCTATACCTTGCCACATGGCTCATGGCTTACTGGCATCTTTACATGCTTCTTGTCCTGGCAGGGCGGCTGGCAGAGCCTCCCTCTGCCTTCCTGTTCTTTTTATTCTCTCTGTTAGTCCCTCCTACACTTCCTGCCTAGCCACTGGCCAATCAGTGTTTTATTAGCAACACATTTGCCATACAGAACATCCCACAGCACTCAACCATCAGATACTCTTATGGGAGGAATGAACAGAAAGCCAGATTGGGAAGCTAACTAATGCTCAGGAAGTGAAGCAAAGGTAGAGAGCGAGGTTAATGAGGCATTTGTCTCTGTCTGGCCTTGTCCTCCTCTCCTGGTCCTAATCCAGGATCTTATATTTTGGCCCTCACAAAAGCAAGTTACTTCTTGCTGTCTTAAATTAACAGCCAGAAGCCAAGTAGTGCTAACACAGAATAGTATTTGTTAGAACACAACTGCATAGCTTGATAGGCATTCCAGGCACCTGTCAGGTCTTCTGTAATTAGTAAGGGACCTTAGGAATATCATCGTACCCTCAATGTGTTAGTTTGTTTGTGTTAAATTGAGAGGGATCAAACTAGGTTTTATCCAAGGCCCTCTAAGTGCCTAGTATTTTAACAGTGTCAAGTCTAAAATGCCAAATGTTGTTTTCCCTTTCATGAGTCTATCAGTTGAAGTTGAGGCCTGCAAACCATTACTTCTCAGGTAAAGTGACAGTGTTTCCTGTGTGATCACTGTTTTTTTTATTTTAATTTGGAGTCATCTTTTTTTCATTAATTTGGTGGATTTGCCCAGTCTTGCTCTGGGCAAGTCATCGGGCATAATGCAGTATTGGTATCATTTTCTTGTTTCATTAAGGAGCCCAAAGGACTTGCAGCATCATATGCCAACAAATTTAAATTATTAATTTTATTACAACAAGCATTCTATAATGACAGGACTGAAATGCTTTGTAAATTAGTTTTTAACTAGAAAAATAAAGAGATGGAATTTCTACACTTGGGAAATAATGAAAAAGTGAGGCAATATTGCTATTGATTTGAAGTCAGGTCATCGGATAAATACATATATATTTTAAAGTGTAATATTCACAAATAACTGGACTTAGATGAGATAGTAATGAGAGTTCTGAACAACCTCCCAAATGTGTAACAATGAAGAAATTAAGTAATCACAAGAAACAGAAAAGATAATGTTAATATTAAAAATTTTGAAAATCTAATTAATATTCTTTTAATTGACTCCACCTGTTAATTAAAAAGCATATTTTTCATCGTGCCTGGTTTAAAACTTACTATACACAATAGATATATAATCGGAGACAAGGGATGATTCAAAGTCCCGTTTCTGAATGATCTTGGGTAAATCACAAAAACCAATTTGAAACTGTCTTAACCTGAAAAATGGGGACATTAAACACCAACACGGGGACTTTTTTGTGGCTCAAATAAGGTATTGCACATGAAAGCAATTTGTAAACTGTGAAATACTCTATAATACAGAGAATTTATAAATTTACAGATATTTGTCATTTTCAATTAATTTTACTGAGAGTCTTATGTCGGTGTTAGGAACGAGAGAATGGTAGATTCTATTGTGACTTTATCCTTCAGATAGTCCAACCTGACCCTGAAAAATACAGCTTGGCGTAGATTTCAGCCTTCATCAGGGCAGTGCCATAGGCTCAGGGATAAATAGTAGAAACATGGACCAGCAGAATGATTACTGTTAGTGTTTTCTTAGACACTTAAACAAGAAGACACTCAGGTAAGGGGCACAACACACCAGTCATCAAAATTTATCAGAGTTTTCCTGTATCTAATTTGCCATAATCTGTCACCTTCCTGTTGTGTGTCCAGTTTGCTTTATCAATCTCAGAATTGCAGCTGTGATCACTCAGATCATGCAGAAAGGGTCAGTCAAAGGGTAGATCTAGGTAAGGACTAGATGCATGGCCTTGGTAAAAATCTGAGCATGTCAGTTGGCCCTTCAGGTAAAGTAGCCACCATCATTCCTTGGGAGAAATGCAGAAACCCATCTTCTCAGTGAAAGAGCTTGGGTGATGTAGAAAGACCAAGGCCTACTTCACCCATAAGGTAAACCAGGGCATCGCTGTGGCAGCAACATTGCTCGGTGATCTATGTGGTAGAAGCCATCAGGACACCTAAGTCAGAGCACAAGCTGGAGTTGGGCAGTTCAGTGATGAGATGAGGAAACATAAGCCCAGTCAAAAGATAGTACTCTCCCCTCACAGTGTCTTCCACAGCAAGAAAATCTAAAGTAAGGATAATCTGGAAAGATCCAGAGCTATACTGCCAGAACAAAAAAGTCAAAGAGACTTGTAGATGAATTTCTAAATGGTCTTATTAAATAAAGTATATGGAGCCAAATATAGGGGTGAAAGCCTTAGAGATCAGGGAAATAGGAATAGCCACCAGCCAACCTTACCTCACCAGCTCTGCAGCTTCCAAATGCGAGCTACTTCCTGTCTTACCCGTGCCTTTATTGCCTTGCTGTTCTGCCCTGTCATTGGATATCTTAGCCCAGCTACCTCACTTCCTTGTCACTGCCTGTCTGTACAGACCTCCAGGTCTCTATGGTTGATAGTGGGATTAAAGGCATGTGTCACCACCAAGATTGGCTCTGTTCCCTAGTATGTCCTTGAACACACGGAGACCCTGTCTGCTAAGTGATCAGATTAAGGGTGTGTGCTACTAGTGACTGACTTCTGTGTTTACTTAAAATGCCTTGCTGTTTCCTCTGATCTCCAGGCAAACTTTATTAATGCACAAATAAAATATCACCACAGAGACTGAAGAGCTATCCTGATAATTTGTTTAGATGTGTCATTTACCATGTGACTTACTGAAGTGATAAGAGAAGATACAAGAGTGACAGCTTCCCTGTCCCTATAAGGCAAGTCTGGGATAGCCAACAAGATAATTTGTTTTTCCATAATAGAATTTCATAGATGACATCATTGAGACAATAATATTGGGATGTCAAGATTAACAGCTTATCATCTCTAAAACGGTAGGGTTATGTATGTTTTCATGAACTAAAACCTGAAGAGCTCTGCTTAAATTTGTGTCTCCTTTTTTGCTTAGAGAACAATAAATGTTATGGAATCATTTGGAATAATTTAATCAGTGGTGATAAATTTTGTATACCAATAAAGCTTGCCCAAGGATCAGATGACAAAGCCAGCCACTATATTAAACAGAGAGGTCAGGCAGTAGAAGCACATGCCTTTAATCCTAGCATTCAGGAGGCAGAGATCCATCTGGAACTCTGTGAGTTAAAGGCCACCCTGGGAATAGAGCCAGGCATTGTGTCACATGCCTTTAATCCCAGCACTAGGAAGGAAGGAAGATGGCAGGGCACAGAAAGGTATATAAAGCATGAGTAAACTGGAAGTCTCTCTATTGAGGTTGAGGAATTCATAGAGGTAAGAACGTGGCTGGCTTGTTATGTCTGATCTTTCAGCTTTTACCCTAATACTTAGATCTGGTTTTTTTGTTTTTATTAATAAGACCTTTTAAGGTTTGTGTTACAGTAATGACTATGGGGCATTGAATTCTGACCACAATGACATGGCCTGTGTTCTCTGATTTTTACTTATGAACAATTTCAGTGTCATTCCCACATTACATAATCAATAGTGATGTCCCCATTTTGGTGATGATGAATTTGAGGGTCTGAGACTTGATCATAGGTTCACAAATTGCTCTGCAGTACAGTTCCACATTCGTTTTCTTTGGGAACTTACACATGATGACTTAGCAATCTTTTGGCATATGTTAATGATTTGTGAGGGTGAATGGACCTCTTTTTGGCAGAATAACCAGCTTCAGTGTTGCTCATATAAGGTTGCTATTGAATTATAACAGGTATAACCAAGACAGAAGTGAAGGGACCACTCAACTCTCATGTACTTCCCCCAAAGACTACCTCATTTCATAAATTCCACGTGGAGAAGACACACATAGATCAGCTAAGTTGATTTTTCACTCTCTGCTGTTCTGACACTGATCCTCTTTTCCGAGAGCACATGGACCTTCAGACAAGACCCCTCTTAACATCCGGGAGGTCCGGCTGTTAGAAGCTAGGGCAACTGAGTCAGTCTGGCTATCTTTCCTGAAAAGAGGGTCGAGAGGGGCTTCTGTTAGATGTCAGAGAACCCCGGAATTTTTCTCACATTCACATAAAAATCAAAATGATAGAAGAGCACAGGCAGAGGCCCATAGCAAGAGAAAAATCAAAGCAAACACCCAGGTTAATTAAAGGGCCATTTTTACAGGACTCAGGATACTGAACCTGTATTCACAGAGCCCATGAGGTGACACTTTGAGCAGTTTGCGCTGGCTGTCTGCTGGCTGTCTGCTGGCTGTCTGCTGGCTTTGGAGGACCTGTCATCTGTTCTCAAAGGAGAAAGGGGCAGTGCTTATTGTCCATTGTAGCTGGCTCCTTCCTTTATTTCCTTTTATAGTTTTAGCCCTTGACTTCAGACTTTCTGGTGACCGCTGAAAGATATTTTCATGTCTCCCACTCAAGGGGATGCCCATCTGCCTAAACTCTATCACTTCCAGCTGGATTTGACACAAGCTTGTCACTAACAGCAATCTCTTTTTCTTTGCTTTCTTCAACCCAAGACTGAACATCTGCCTTGTACCCTGGCAAGAAAAATACATCCCACATGAGCAAACACAATATGCTCTCTTGGTATCATTCTCAGAGACAGGATTTAGCTTGCCAGTGGGAATAATTGCACCATATTACATGGAGAATGCATTTATTCCTGGCCTAAGTCACGTGCAATCTTACATATGGAAGCTCCTTTCCACTGACTATTAGAGACAAACAAGTTCTCATAATAGTCATCTTCCTCCAACATGTAAGAATATCAAATATCCTTTTCTTCTTATGACACAGAGGATAATGCCAGTATTATTCTGCAGAAAATAATGTCTTTTTGAATATAGATAGTTTTCAGCTGTTTTTATTTTTGTGATAGGATCTTGGATCTCGCTAGGTAACCATGACTGGCCTGATACTCATCATACAGTTTGGCTTGCTTTTAACTGGATGTAATCCTCCTGCCTTAGCCACTGAGTGCTGAAACTATAAGTACATGCCTCTATATCTGGCTTTCCTTGGTGATATTCATATTTGATTTTATAGTCCAAACTTATCTTCAGAGTCTGATACAATGCCACAAACATTATAGTCTGTTTTTTGTGTGTGTGTGTGTTTGCTTGGCTTTTCGTTTGTCTGTTCGTTTTCTATTGCTATGGTAAAACAATGACCAAAAACGACTTAGGGGAGAGAGGAGTTTACTTGGCCCAGGTCACAGTCCACATCATAGGGAGCAGAGGCAGGAGCTCAGTGCAGCAAATCTTGAGACGGGAACTGAAGTAGAGACCGTGGAGAAGCCGTGCTTGCTGGTATGCTCTGCCGTATTCCTTTTCAACCCAGGACCACTGGTGCCGAGACGACATTGCCCATAGTAGGGTGGGTCTCTCAAATCAATCATTAATCAAGAAAAGGCCTCACGGCCACACCCACAGACCAATCTGATGGAGGCAATCTCTCAACTAAGGTTTCCTCTCAAATCAATTATTAATCAAGAAATGGCCTCACGGTCATGCCCACAGACTAATCTGATGGAGGCAATCTCTCAACTAAGGTTTCCTCTTTTGTCAAGTGACTCTTGACTAAAACTGTCAGGTACATAAGACCTTTGAAGAATGTTGGCTGAATCACAAACAAACAAGACTTATCATGGACCTCAAAGTAAAATATCCAAATTTTCCTTCATCAGAAATTTGTGGAACAAAATGTCAATTCACATAAAAGGCAGGTAAATTTCCAAATGGAATATTAAACATAATATTGAAACTAAATTTCTACACTGTGTGTGTAAGAAAGTAATAGTATGATATATGCCTCCCTCCCCCCCCAAAAAAAAGAGTTCAAGCAAAAAGGACCCACTGCAAATAAAGTTAGCATCCTACAATTTGTCATGTAAAAAAGATCCAACATAGTTTCTCAGTTCAAACAAACTGATGTCTTCCTTCCTCAGAGCTTCCATTACATGTAGTAAAGAGTTAAACTAGAAATTATGTCTAACGTTTCTATTTTCAAAGCCTCTGCCCCAGATGATTCTGCTTTGACAGGCATCCCCTCCCTGTGGAAATCTTAAGGGCTTTTCTAACCACCAATTTTGAGAATTATTGAAATTTAATTTAGAATTCAAAATCCAGGCTATAGAAATAAAAACAAACAATCTTTGGGATGCTAATCTAAAATAGGACCATTTCCCAAAGCTCCTGCTTTCATCTGTTTTAGAAAAGGATCACTCTCGGGAATAAGACAAGTTACAAGCTATTGCTCTTCATACATAACCCCCACCATCAACACCAACGTGTCCTGCATCCCAACGCCTGGCTAACTCCATCACTAGTAATCAACTCTTATCCCAAAAAGTGAGCATAATCAGATGCTAAATCAAATAAATATGTCTTCCTTTCTGTTCTGATGTCGGCCAAATTCCATTTCTGGTGGGAAGCCAACGGGAATGGGAGCCAAAGGCGTACGGCTGTGGGCACCTTTGTGCCAGAAAGATGTCAACACATTGGAAAGGATTCAGAGAAGGGAAGCAGAGGTGATTAAAGGGCCGGGGAGTTTACTTATGAGGGATATTAAGAAAGCTAAGTGTGTATACATTGGCTAAGCAATATATGGGAAGCAACAAAGAGGGAGATGATTTGAAGTGTCAGCAAGTCCATTCAAGGAGTTAGTGGCATGGGAATCAGAGGAAATATGGAGTCTTGAGGAAAATGTATCAGATAATAAGGACAACAAGCAATGCCTAGTTGTCATGACATTATGCAAGAACATGTTTATTAAAAATAAAAGTGTTTTGTTGCAGCATATGTAAGAACAGATACAAGTTACATAATGAAATAAAAAGCCATGTTAGTATACAAGGAGGACCTGAGACATATGCAGAAGAAAAAAAATGTATGGCTATTCCGCCTCTTGTCTCATTGGGCATTGTTTCTGAGACTATTCCCACCAGCTCCTTACAGTCATCTAAAGACGTCAGCCATACTCACAGCAAATCGTGACTCAGGAGTCAGCTCTTATGTCACACTTTATCATTCTTGGCTGCTTTCCCTAGTCAAGTGTTTGGAACATGGTGAGCAGTTAGTTATAGTAACTCTAAATACCCCTCCACACATGTACTGAAATGTAACGATTTAGAAGGCATATTATTCAATCTTTTACAGTGCATATCTCCATGATTATTTTGTGTATTAATAGAGTTGTTTAACCAATGATGAGTCTTGGAATTTTTTTTATTCCAGAAGGAAATCTTAAGATCTCATATCTATTTGATGTCACCCCAAAATTGTGCTCCCCAAATTAAGTTTAAATTGATAAATACACACTGTGAAAAAAAAAACAGAGAAAAATGAAAAGTCTCCACCAAAATGATTGCCTGGCAGTCATGATCTTGATGGGGATGTAGAAAGTCAGTCATAAATGAGATAAGTTGATTTCCTACATCTTTTGAACCTAGTGACTTTCATTACCAGAAATACAGTATTCATACTGACAATTCTCTCCATCTTCAGGCCCAAGAAAACTATAATCTACTCACGGTTTCTGTAGAATTGCCTATTCGTATAATTTCATGTAAAAGTGACAATGTAACTTGAGCCTTTGTTTCTACGTTCTTCAATCGCAGATAGCACTCATAACTCTATCCTTGCTGAAGCTGAATTGGTACTGCATTTCCAGCCAAGAAATAGTGTATGGTATCAATGTCACATACGTGTATCTTTCCACTGGTGGATGGCTAGCTATGTTTATTAACATGGAATATTATATTCATTTCCTGTCTTTGAAAAATGCCTAATCACTTCATTGAATCCTGTGATCTGCCTGAGACAGGATCTGTTGATCTAGAACCATCCACCTCTCTGGAAAGAGATTCACTGTCTAATGCAAAATAAGTGAAGTTGGAATTTGATGTCACGTGTTAGTTTTGCTAGAAATACGATGGTTTCCAATGACTTTCAGGTAGCGTTATTTATTCCCTGGTTATTAGAGGAGCATTTAGACAGTCTCTTTAATGACCCTCATTCTTGATTACTTCTCAAAATGGTTGACAGAGGTGCAGTACTGTTATTCCCCTAGCAACAATGAAGTAAGCCTCTTTTTTTTTTTTTTACTTCTCTAGCCACAGAATTTTTAAAAAGTTGTGATATAAAATATTTTGAAATGTTCTAGAAGTGGGCTTTAAAATACATACTCCAAGGCTGGCTTTGTAGGTAAAGGCATCTGCCACTAAGCCTGACAACATGGGTTCAATGCCTAGAATCCAAATGGCATAAGGAGAGAACTGATTCCTATAAGATACCCTCTGACCCCCATCTATGAACCCAGGCACGTGTGTGAGGAGTGCACTCCCCACACACATACACACAAACACCCACATACCCACAAACAATAAAAATATAAAAACATAGAAAATGTAATACAAATTATAAAATGTATGCTCTAAGTCTGAGGAAATGTCACAGTGGTTAAGATAACATACTGTTCTTCCAGAAGACCAGAATTCTGTTACCAGGACCCAC
This sequence comes from Peromyscus aztecus, assembly GCA_902168405.1. Taxonomy (NCBI): domain Eukaryota; kingdom Metazoa; phylum Chordata; class Mammalia; order Rodentia; family Cricetidae; genus Peromyscus; species Peromyscus aztecus. The sequence goes on from CABHPQ010159646.1 coordinate 9,564, forward strand.
ATCAAGTGACTCATGACCACCTACCATACAGGTCCAGGGGATCAAAAGCCTAAATGATAGCCAGGCGGTGGTGGTGCACGCCTTTAATCCCAGCACTCGGGAGGCAGAGGCAGGCGGATCTCTGTGAGTTCAAGGCCAGCCTGGGCTACCAAGTGAGTTCCAGGAAAGGCGCAAAGCTACACAGAGAAACCCTGTCTCGAAAAACAAACAAACAAACAAACAAAAAAGTCTAAATGAGTCCACAGGCACCTGCACTTGCACCTACACACATACAGACACACATTTAAATACATATTTAAAAGTAAAAAAAAAAAAAAACCAAAATTGTAAAAAGTACAGCATAACTCTTAATAGTGGGAGTATTAGTATCTGAAATCATGGAGACCAGCTCACTAACAGAAAGGAGCTAAGGACTGCATGAACAAATCAACACGATCGCCTGGCAAGGACTACACCCTCAATAATATGGCTTAATGTTTAATGAAAGTTGGTCTTAAACTAAGGAGAGGATGGCACGTGCAGACAGAAAAGACTTAAGTTATATCCTGATAGTTGATACTGCCTCCTGTGTATAAGAAAAATAGCCACAATTATAGCTTAATAGCTCTCCGTGTGGCTCCCCTCTGTTCCTATAGCAGAGCTTGCAATAATGTGTCTATTAAGTACTATCACTCCTCCCATTTATTAACATGGAGGGGTCAGTTGTAATTCACTCATGGTGTCAGATGGGATCTCAATACAGGTGACTGGCTTGAGGTCTGAATTTTCCCCACTCCTTCCTATTGCTACAATCCTTTGCTCTGTGTGGCACCATTGCAAACAGACTATGCACTCAATACTGTATTCAAGTTAAGAATGCTAAAGAAACCTTTGCCATCAAAAATAAGTTCTCAAAAGTCTTCCTTTTGGCTTATATTGTTAATTTAAACATACTGATCTACACTACTGCTTGCTTCTCCCTGTGGGGACCTCAAGTTTATGACTCTTCAGGTTGAATTCAAGAAAAAGCTTTGGTAGAAACTGACACATTGATCTCTTTAAAACTCCTTCATCTATATGTCTTTGTTCATTTCTATAAACGTGCAAAGAGGAGCAGGTAGTAAGGATAAAAAAATGCAGTATTCACATTTCTAGCAGAAAGTCATCTATATTTTCTTAAAAGAAAATAATAAATAAGCCAATACCTCCCTTCTATTCCTACTCCATCTACCTCCAACTGTTTAATCAGAAACTAACACTCCCATTTCTGGATTATCATCACATGTCTGATCTTCCAATAGTTTCTGTTACCTGATGTTCTTCACTCAGACTACAGGCAGAATGACTTTCCATAATATATTACTCTCACTCACAAAATTTCAATGTCTCTGCCAGGGAAATGCACCATCAAACTCCTGAACTCTACCTTGCCCATTCAACCATTCTTCCAAATATCCCTCTGCCTTGGAAAGACAAATTTCATCACTGTTTCTTAAATTTTGTTGCCTGTGTATTGGGCAGACTTCCATAATAAACATGAACACTCATCCTTCATGCAAGCACACACACACACACACACACACACACACACACACACACACACACCTGGTAATGGCAGTGGCACGGTGAATATTCAGCCCATATGTGGTCCCTCATCTCCCCTATTTTCATGACCTTGTCATGTACCTTCTCTGAGTTCCTGACATTGCAATTTTGATGTTCTGCCTACCCCTGCTTTGGTTTATACCACATTTTTAAGAATCTAATTATTCATTACTAATTGCCTCTACTACTTACTATTTCAGGTCCTGTGTTAAGCTTAATTTCAGAAGTCAGACAGAGTTTTTAACAGGTACTCAATATGTTTTACTGAATGATTGAGTCACGAAATCAGTATGGACAGCTGGAGATGAAATATGTCTCCTGTAGTTTTCAGGAACTTTGAATCCAATGCCTACTGCCCTCAGGGATGGTTCCTTCTCTATTCCCTTAGCAACACTGAGTTCTGGCCCAGCACAGACCCCTTTTCCAAAGTCTAGTCATTAGGAAAAGCAAATAAAGTTACTGTCCTAAGAAGACTGTGTGCACACATTGAAGACAGATGCATTCTCTCTCTTTTTTTAATTTTTAATTTTATTATTATTTTATGTTTATGCATGATATGAATGTGGCACATGTGTACAGGTTTGAGGACAATGTTCAGGAGTCAGTTCTTAGTTATTTCCTTCTTCTGTAGGATCTATGGATTGAACTCAGGTGATTAGTCTCACACAGCAAGTGCTTTTACAAGATGCCCCTCCCAGATGCCATTCTATCTATATCTGTCTATCTATCTATCTGTCTATCTGTCTATCTATCTATCTATCTATCTATCTATCTATCTATCTATCTATCTATCTATCTATGGATCATCTACCTATCATCTATTTATCTATCATCTATTTATCTATTATCTATTTATCTATCTTCCTCTATCTATCTATCTATCTATCTATCTATCTATCTATCTATCTATCCCTTTCATCTTGTTTTTCCAGGTATCTGTACCTAAATCTTAGTTATTTACATGAATATATTGAAATTGACTCAAGGTCCAGAGCCCTCAAAGTAGAGTATTCAACTTGTTGAAATGAGTGCAGGGATGTAGAAGCTAACACATCTCTGGTGTGCAGGATGCTACTTCTTTTCATATATTGCATTGGGCTTGCTCTTTACCCACAACCCACTGTGCCAAATCAGGCTTGTGATTAAGATCAAGTCTACCGGGAAATCAACAAAGAGTTGAAGAACATTTGAAAAGGGCCTTGCTGTCCAAAGCCTGAAGCCCTGGCAAACAACTGCTATAGTGCTATTGTTTTATTTTTTTGCCTCTTTTAAAGGGCAAGCTCTGAAAAATTGGGAATTTATAGAAAGAATTTCAGTACAAAGAATGCTTCAAAAATCGCTTTATCCTGAAACAAAAAGTGAGTGGTCAACTGTGCACAATGACCATATGTGGGTGGCTGTGCCTGCTTCAGGGTCCATTTAGAACAAAAGCACCTTTTCCTGATTGAAAAGACCTGTTCTCTCCTCAGGCAGGACATCGAATATACTGACTTCTCTAAGATCCATTTAAAGCCTCTCAAAGAATGTGTCTCCCATTCCACAAGGAGCTAAAATTGTTTCCTTATTGGGTCAAAGAACACTAGGGCTAGAGTAGACACTCAAGGCCTTCCATTTTACATTTATTTTATTTTATGTTCCTTTATCCTCTTTTGTCTTTGATCTAAAACCAAAGGCAATAAAGAAAGACTGAATGTCTCAATATGACAGAGCAAGGAATGTAACATCAAATCAAGCTCATTCTCCAGCATGCCTCAAGAGCCACTCTAGTTATTTCCACACAGATACAAACCAGCATATCAAACAGCAATTAATGAAGAGGATTCACTAAACATTAAAGCAAAATGCTGTGATAGTTTGTGTCTAAATTACCCATGCATGCTAAGCCCATGTCATCTAGTAACAGAAGTGTCTAGATTTCCACGTTCCACTCAAAAATTTGAAATTTGTGCCAGGACAGCCGTGCTATTATCTGAGGATATGTTTGTGTGACTTTTTAAAATATGTTCATTTGAGGTTGGTGAGTAAAAGGACTGAGAAGTGTTATGATTTAGATAGAGTATCTTGGAAAGTGACTCCTGTACTGAAATTGTGGTCTCTAGATGCTGCTGATTAAAAGGCTCTGAAAAGTAGAAGGTCGGGTCTAGTTAGAAGAAGAAGATTCTTGTTGGCTCCATCAGCCCTTTCTCTCCTGTGCTTTAACTTCTGTGTACCGTGAGTCAAGGAACCTCTTCCATCATAGTCTAACACCAGAGTGATACCCTGCCTGAGAGCCTGTTGCCAAGCAACACAGACTAAACCCTCCAAAACAATGTGCTTCAATGGACCCTTCTTTTTCAAAATGTCCTCTCAGCTGTTTTGATCTCAGTTATGCAAATGTAACTAACAAAGTAAGAAAGAGAGCCATAAAGTATTGTCTTAGGTAGGGTTTTATTGCTGTGAAGAGACACCATGACCATGGTAACTCTCACAAAGAAAACATTTCAATGAGGTGGTGGCTTACAGTTTCAGATGTTCAGTCCATTATCAACATCATGACAGGGAACATGGCAGAGTGCAGGCTATATCTTGACCAGAAGGCAGCAGGAAGTCAACTGCCATACTGAGTGAAGCTTAAGAAAAGACCTCAAAGCCCTCCCCCACAGTGACACACTTCCTCCAACAAGGTTACACCTCCTAATTGTGCCACCCACTTTGGGGACCATTTTCTTTCAAACTGTCACAAGTATCCAGTGACACTAAGTTAGCAGCAGAGGAGAAAAAAAAAAAAAAACCGGAGCAGGTACTTTGGAATTGAGGGAGGGAGGGCACAGGTGCATACTAGGAAGCACTGTCTATGACTGGGTGCTCCAGTACAGAAGAGCAAGATGTCAGGCTGGTGTAGGATCAGAGACCACATCTCTCAGTAGCAAATGGCCCACTCAACTGCCTCACTGGTCTTACTTGTCTTCTACAGATTTGTTATCCAAGTATGTCCATCAAATGGATCCAATAACATCATGACATTATTGAAACAATACATGATGTATACAAAAGATAAAAGAAAGCATTAAGAGGAAAATTAATAGGATGTATCAATTATTTAGACTTCAAGGACAGCATTTCAAGAAGGCAAATGTGTTTCTCCAAGTACTGATATGTTAAGAATTGGTGTAAATCTGTTTAAGAGACAATGTATGTGGGGAACATAAATAAATAAGGACTTTTATATCTCTTATAAAACAGAAATGGTCAGGAGTGTTTGGATACAGATTATTGCCCAAGGCACTCATCCTGCCTAGGTTGACTTCAGTGTGACCTCTTTCTAATTAGACACAGAAACTATGATAAATATCTAGATGTGTGTGAGGGGAAGATCCCTTTCATCCTTCAATCAAGTTAATATTTTATTTTTGAACTCTTGAGCCAAAAATATCCTTAAAATTTGCTATTTAATCACAAAATTATGCATGGTTCTAAAATTTTGCCTAAGAAACTCACAAAGGAAGCATACACACAGAGATTCTGTTTGGGAGGACTCCCTGAGTATCCCAGGTGTCCAAATTCCAAGTTTCTTTGTTTTAAACCAATCATGTTGTGTCTTTAGTTCAGCCCACTTTATAAATTTAATTAAACAAAATTAAAATTAATTATTAATGGAGCAATTAGATGAATTAGCTAAGGTGACCCAATACTTATTTTTTTCTCTTTATAAGGTGCCACCAGCTCATCTACTCAGCACAAATGGTCTAGCATGAACAGTGCTGAATAACAACAAAGTTCTTGCCCCAAGGTGCTTTCCTTTTATAAGAGTCAGTAAAAGACAGACCATAACTCAGGCTTTAGTGAAGAGAAGCTGCTACTCCCAAAATAAGTGAATATCTTTGGCCATTTCACAGCAAGGGTTGAAACATGGCTTTTTGAACTATCAAGCTAAAGGACTAATTCAGTCACATTAATTGTTTTAATGAATATTTAGAAGCAAATTGTAATAGTTTATGATAGTTTCCTCTAATTTAGAAATTAACATAATCCTATGAAGAGGTTTTAGAGGTTTTTTTTTTTTTTTTTTTTTTTTTTGATTGTGATTGAGTCTTGTTTGGTGATTCAACAGTCCCAAATTGAGTCTTATTTCATATCTTGTGCTGTTCAATATTTCATTTTACAATACCCTTGTTGGGTTTTACACCATTCTTGAATTAATATTTCTGACCATTTGTTGTAAACAACATAATTGGTCTATAATGCCAAGTAAAACAAGTGTTTTAAAGTTGGAGAGATGGCTCAGTGTATACTAGCAACTGCTGCTCTTTCAGAGGATGCAAATTAGCTTCTCAACACCAATATGGAATCTCATAACCATCCTTAATTCTAGTTCCTGAGGACTTGATCCTCTTCTTCTAACTTCCACAGGTACCAGGTATATACATAAGTGATGTACAGAAACACATGCAATCAAACATTCATGCACATAAAAAAATTAGTCAATGTAATTTAAAAAATACAAGTATTAGGATGATTCATTATGAAAGGAGTTTCACTGTACCACCTGGGAGGGAATAGGGAATGATGGAATATTCACTAGGTTGTTGAGCTTTCTGTGTTGCATTATTTAGAAGTAGCAAGAAACATGAATGAATAAATGCGGCGAGCTCCTCGACCAGCGAGGAAGAACGACCACCACGCGAGGATCCTTCTCAGATCACACTTTATTGGAGCACCTCTTGGTTAAGGGAGAGCTGGAAGTGAGGGGCCCGGGGCACTACTAGGCGGCTGCTTATATGAGGATTTGAATGGACGGGTCAATCTATGATTGGGTCCCGCCAGAATGCAAGCACGGAGAGCCACGGGATAGGCTGAGGACATAAGGCTGTGACTACATAACCTGCGCATGTGCAGACCTTGGCACGAGTGACTCAAGATTATAACCATATATGGAGTTGTTTACTACTGGGCTGCCAGGGGCCAGCGCCATCTTGGAATGGCGGCTCCCTGCAAATAAATACTTAGAGCAACACACACACACACACACACACACACACACACACACACAAACACAAACACACACACACACACAATGGGAAGATTCTTAGACTATATACAGTCTTTGCCCACTGAAGGTCCTGAAGCTATTTTCAACAGATAAGCTTTGTATCTGTTGTGGCACTCTACCTAAGTGTGGCCACATCTGTATTTCTTCATAAAACAAAAACAAACATTACTAAAATTTTAATGATCATGTTTATCTATAGAAATCCTTGATGTTGGCCAAATTCACATGTTTTCATGGAAAATTGCAGTTTGTTTTCATTGGACGTATAAGACCAATTTGGCATTATTTTAATGTCAGGTGTACATGAATTACTTGAAGTGTTTTAAATAATGTAAGTACAAAAAGAT
>CABHPQ010159646.1:21523-31659 GCA_902168405.1 Peromyscus aztecus
CAGCAGGTAAAGAAAATAGATGACGAATATCTTAAGCAATACTAAGTCATACCCTATGTAAACAAGAGATTAAGTACATATCAGAATACTAAAACTCATGTCAAGATTGTCATGTGCCTGAGCACAAGGGCAGAGGCTTCAAAATCATTATCTTTTCTGCCTGGAAGACCTGACTTAGAGGTGGTGTGAGCCCTTGGATTATGTAGATAGTTCTCCAGTAGACCATACCCATAGCATCTGGCTACACGCACACACACTAACCCAGAAGTCATGAAGACATTTTTCCCATTCCTTCTCTACTTCTTCTATTCTTCCTCACCAGCTATTCCTAAAGCACCAATACTTGTATGCTTCTGATAGGGAAACTAAGACCTAGGGAACATGGAGGCATTCTTAGGACCACACAGAAAATTTGTGGCTAAGCTGTGTCTTTAGCTGTATTTCAATGAATGCAAAGTGATTATTGTCTCTATTTCTACCCCATGGCTTCTTTTAGGAGCATTCTCTCAAATGAACCAGCAATCTTTAATGAATTAATATTCTCTCATGCTCACCAGTTCCTGGAAGTTTTGTCTATATGATGTAAGTAAAACAAGGTACTCAGGAGTGCATCTTCAAGTCCTATATATGTTAAAATTCTGATGCTCAGCATGACCTTATAAATGCTGAAAAATGGTGATGATGTTTGAGTGATATTTGAGGACAGCTCCTAACCTGGTAGGGCTCTTGCCCTCATAAGAAGTAAATGAGTAGCGAGTCACTGTCCTTATTTTTATTTTTTTTCACACAAACACATTATCAGAACAACAGGTAGCTGTAAGCCAGAAAGAGAGGTCTATGCTGAAACTAAATTGACAGCCTCTTGGCCAGGGAATTCTCAGTATCCATAATTACAAGAAAACTAGTGACTGTTAAGGTGCTTGGCCTTTGGCATTTTGTTGTGCTAGCTCAAGATGGCTCATACAAAGTCATACTGTTTTTCTCTTTTCAGGTAAAGGAAACATTAGATGTTTATTTTCAAGGTGTTTTGTCGTAATTTATTGTCTGATGGCAGTTTTCCTAACAAAAGGGGCAATTGGGTTATTTTAATGAAAAAAAAGGGTGTGTCAGATGGTTTCTATTCATGTAACAAACACACTTATCTTTAATTACTATTACATCGCTATAAAAACATCTTACATATGCAACTTAAAGGAGGGATGAATGATTTATTTTCTTCACAGGATTTTTCCATCATGTGTATGTGGGTCTACCAGAACAATTTAACATAAGACAGGGAGGAAACAGAACAGGAGGTGGGATATCTCAGTGACCTATTTTCAATATCTAGGTTCTGCCTCCTAAAGTGTATGGGACATCACAGAATAGAGATATCATCTGAGCACTAGGCATAAACACGTATCTGCAAGATTTCATATCAGAAATAGTAATATCTGGAGGAATTAATAGATATGACCACTATATTAGACTGTGATCCTTCTTCTTTACATTAAAGTTTAATTTTTCAGATCCTTAAACCTTTAGGAAATATGAAAGTGTTACATATTAGTTGTAGATAACAATACATGGTTTCTACAACTGTCTGTGATCAGTGTTCCTATGAGGTAGATATTATTATTCTCATTGTATAGTTGAATAAATTAGAGATCAAAGAAGCTAAATAATTTCTTATTATCATACAACTACAGAGTGGCAAGCAGGCTATCATTCCACATTTATTCTGTCAAAATGCAAAGCACATAATATATACCATAACTCCCATATGCTTAAAAAAGACTCACAAGGGATATAGATTGTTTTTCAAGCTTGTGTATACTTTCTAAGTTTTCTTTCTGTTTCCAGTCATCAGTTTCTTATCAGTGTCTCTCCCACAATGCCCAGGTACATTCTCTGGGGAGTTTTACATGACATGGGCACTGTCACGCCACTTGTACCTTTAGCTCTGACATGAAATCAATGTTTTCATCATCTTCCTTAAAGTCCATGTCTTCTTCATCCAGTCAAGCTTCAAATATCTCAGAATCCAAAATAACAGAACTATGATCACTGTTGATGTTGTCTGATGCTGTTTCTTCAGAAAAGGGACCTTTCAAAAACCCTTCTGCATCTGATCTGTATATTATAAACATGTCAAGTGTTTGCATTATGATTATTTTAAGGGCTTCTATCCTACGTCCAACCAAAATTTTTTCATTGCAGAAAGGCATGTTGGTTTTGGATTAAAATGCTTAAATTCTACACAGTGAGTGACTGCCTCTGCCATAGAAGTTCACATAAGATGTTTTACCAGTATCTTTCAAAACTTGTAGAAAAAAGGGGTATTTATTAATATGTGTGTAAAAATTAATCTGAATGGTTAAAATGGTATTAAATTCTTTTACATTGTAGTTATCTCAAACCTTTACATATTGCTATTGCATACACATATGTTTATGTTCTTCCTATAAGTGTTTGTGAGACCTGAAGCCTCATCTATTCAAGCACATGCTTAATTCAGATGAATGTACTCTGCCCACTACAAATAGAAAACCAGCTAGACCTTCCATAAATCTGAACTGTATGAAGGTGAAGTTTGCTTGAAGAACATGAGACAGATATGACCTTAGATGTCAGATCAGACTGAGTCAGCTGTTGACCAGTACAATGACAGTATAAGGGAGGAGCTGGCTCCCAAGAGAGCTTTGTAAAAAGATCTAATGGGCTCCTTTACATTATCCCATATATGTGAAAACCTAAGGGGCTATGAAGAGTGTACTTCTTTTATCATTGGTTTTGATTGCTGTATTTCTTTATCACTAGATGCAAATTTTATTTATTTTTAAATGTTTTTATTTTTAAATAAAAATGTAATTACATAATTTCTTCCCTCCCTTTCCTTCCACTAACCCTTCCCATGAGTTTTCCCCCACCTTGCTCTCTCTCAAATTCATGACTTTAATTGGTGCAATTCATTCACAGTGTGTGTATTCCTAAGTATATAAATACAGCCTTATAAGTACATATAATGTTTTATTTCATTTTTAAATATTTTCATTTATTGTTTGACAGTTTCATACATAGACAATGTGTTGCGATTATTTTTTACCACTTACTGCTTTCTGGGATCTTCCTTCTTTCATGCTTGAACCCGTTTCTTTCCATCTAGTGCCCCTTTCGCTACACCATTAGAGAAAATAACAACCCCTCCTCCAACAAACACTCACAGTCATTAGCTCCTTGGGAATATATTGGGCCTCACAGACACACCCTCCATCCATGGAGGCAAGTTTAAGGGCCCCTTCTTATGTGGGTACCCATACTTTCTGTATGTTCATGGTCACAATGGCAACACCACATCTGGATGACCATGTTTCATGGCACTCCTCCTATTTCCTGGTTCTTCAGTTCTATATGCCTTCTCTTGTGTGATGTCACATGGGCTTTAACAGGTTAACAGTAGCGTGATCTTGATGTCCTGATTAAGGCTGAATGGTCACCAGTCCCTAATTCTCAGCGCCTTTACTGGATTTGCGACTCTGCCTTAATTGCAACCCTTTACAGATACTTTATTCCCAGGTATTTTTTGCTGGTGCAGTGGTAGAGAGTGCACATTCTACCCAAATGATCCTTGCTTGGTCAATCCACAGAGATATCTTTTGAAATTCTACCTCACTTGAATTCATATGTTAGCTCTAGGACCCTTTCCTCCCTTGGAACAATAGTTCTCAGCTAGACAAGGGCAGCATGGAACAGTGAACATAGACCAGGCATCAGTAACAGGGTACTCTAGATGCCTTGAAATACACAAAACATATTTGCTTCATCCAATGGGAAAGAATAAGAGTTAGACATGGAATCTGATTATTTTAGTGGTCACATTTTAAAAAAGTAAAAAGCAGATGAACTTAAATTTTAGTAACACATACAATTAGTGTAATATGGCCAACATAATATCATTTCATTATGTAACCAATTAAAATTTTTCAGGTATTTTGAATCTTGCATCAAAAAGTGTCTGAGACCAAAAAAAATTGTATTTATAACATATATCAATTGTAACTCAACATAGTTCAAATCTTAAGCATTCCAGTATTATAAGAGTTTATTGAAACCAAGCAATCCAAAGTCAGCCTTCAAAGGGGAAAAACTGCATGCATGTATATATGTATATGTATATGACGTATATGTATATATATATGTGTGTGTGTATATATGCATGAATGTATGTATTATACAGCAAAACATATATTCTAAATTTCTGAAATGCATGTATATGGCCATGGATTTCACATTTCAAACCCATGCACATATCTCTTATAAATTTAGCCCACTGAATCACCAAATAGCATCCAATTGTTTAAATAAATGTAAATCAAAATGCAAACCCATATTAATTCAACACAATGCATGATATTTTGCTGAAACAAATCATCTCTGAGTGAGGTAAAATGGCATTTTTAGGTCTGACTTAAAGTGTGTCTTCCTTCCCCTAAGGGCATACAAGGAACTCATTTAGCTTCTTCTCAAAATGAATGCTTCCTTTAAGGTCCCTATCCTTTTCTCATTAACAAAAATCAAATACCAATACTTAGCATCACCATCATTCAATTTCAGAACCAATATGATCAAAACTAAATGCAAAGGTCAGGGCTGAAGTCACTGATAGCTCTACTAATCACATAATTTCCCCTGTTCTCTCTATCCACTACCAACCAGCAACCTTAATTTGTACCGATCTCTTACACTTACAACATGACATGCCAGCAACCTGCTTGGCTCATAGCCTCCATGGTACTACTGTACTGGTCACACACCTTTGATTGCAGCTGTATCCAGTGAGCTCACTACTGAATCCCTGGTTCATTCTTGGCTTCTCTCTTACATTAAACACTAATAAAAATGCATTTATGCCCTTCAGCTGTGCTGTCTTGAAAGTCCTCTATTCCCTGAGCACCTTTTATGACTAAGTGTCACTTATGCCTCTCTCTTCCGGTACTACAACAGAGAAGACCAGCATGCCTCTGCTTATCTTTCTTGTCCCCACACTCACACACACAAGATTTCATCACATCTCCATGCTGAGGCAGCCAGTCCCATTTTCTATGGTTCTAATTTGACACTTTCCATTGTCTAAAACGTTTTCCTACCAAATCACCCCTGTGATAAACCAAATTCTAATCTGAATTGCTTATCCTCTATAGAATTTATCATTAAAGAATTCCCTATACCTTTCTCTACTGAAGAAATGATACCCCTACTCTAGTTGTAAATAAGAGATAAAACCTTTCAACTTGTATACGTTTCCTAATTTTCCATTGTCTGCCATAACACAGTCCTTGTCAAGACAGCTCAGCAGGGATATCTCATAGGTGCTGCTGTTAAGGTCCATGTTGCTCACCACAGCACAACAGAGGTGCCTCAGACAACTCACAGGCATGTGCACATGCCTTGTCTATTCTTCCCAGGCCAGTACTGATGGCCAGTTTTCTTAAAGCAGCTACCTGATCCAGACAGGAATGGCTAAAGAGGATCATATCAGACAGTATTCTGAATTCAGAAAGATATTCTATGCTCACTCCCCCTTGATGGAGATGAATATAACTTGTCTCCCTACTAGATTCTGAAGTTTTGCCTTCAGTGAGCATGTTGTATGGCTGAGTTACACTGAATGTCCAATGGTATTCAAAGAGTTGATATCAAATAAGTAAAGCTTGTTTGTTTCAAATGACTTTACATAACTGATATTTTTAGCAAAAATTGTTGTATTTAACATTTGATAAGTCCTCTGCCAGAGGCATGAAAAGTCACCCAGTATAGCTTGACCTTAGATCCAAAAGGGGGCTCCTTTGTTACAAGTATCAAGACAGGAGCTCATAGACAGCAGAAACCAAGAGCCTGAGAACCAGAAAACTCATTTAATTCAGATCCTAAATAGTCTCATTGTCAGAGAAGATGATCTGCAACTTGAGAAAGGTTTCTTTTCACTATGCTATAAGCCTCCTCCCAGGAATAACCCTATGTCAGGCCTTCTCCAAAATCATTTGTCTTGAGCCTTCAAGATTCTTATTTGGGCTTTCTAATCTTTAATTGATCATATTGAATCCTTAACCAACTTCCTAGTGTTTAAAGAGTTCTCAGCAAAGAAAACTTGGCAATGACCACAGATAAACTTCTCTAAAAGTAATTAACATCTATTTAGTGCTTTGCTGTTTTTCATTTGAATGGCAGTGGGATCTTCAGAGAGGTCAGACCATTATTGCTATCTTATTTCACCAATGAGAAAATTGAGGCCACATTCCTTGTGCAGCCAAATGTCATGTTGTAGTACGAGATGCAGAAACAGCAGTAATTCAGTTCTCTGGGTGCCTGGCCCAACTCCTGTTCTAGTATTTATCACTCATCCATTTACTGTTTTTGCTATGATCAGACTTGCTTGCAAATACTGAAATAATCAACATTTCAAGTACCAGACACTATCTGCTACTTCCAATCTACTTTAAATTAAGCTCTGACCGTGCCTTGTTATTTTTTGTTTTTTGGGGTTTTTTTTGGGGGGGGGTGTTGCTTCGGTTGTGCTATTGTGTGTGGGAGTGTAAGAGACAAAACCTCATGTAGCCATGTAGCCTGCCCTCAAACTCACTATATGAGTGAAGAAGACCTTGAATGTCACCTTCTTGCCCTTTCCTCCTGAGGATTACAGTGATGTATCACCACATGGTGTAGTTTACAGTTCGAGCAGTTATTTAAGGCTCTCCTCTTTGATAAACTTATAATACACACCCATTTCTTCATGTGAGCTCATTTACAAATAACAACCTTTTAAATAAAATATTTATTCCATATGAATTAATCAAATGTATTTCATCATTGATTTCTTCCTGCTCAGCCCCTACCTCCCATTCCTAGGCTGCTTCTACACTACTTCAATCTCACATCACAAGTCTTCGGCACTCGGGTTCTAAGACATTTCCTCTGTGTTTAGTTACAGCTTCTATCTGAACAATTAAAAGTAGGAAGCAGCACTTATGAGGCTCAATGCCTAAAGGCAGATGATTCTAGAATAAATAAAACTTTAAAATTCTTATCTCAAGAAGGAGACTCACAGATTTTGTTCCTGTTATTGTTGCAGATTTTCAGCTTTCTATTTTATAACACAGGGAGCAGCTGAAGTAAAACATGTTTTTATTTTCATTTTTAACTTGCATATATTAACAAATGAAAGGCATATCAAGCTGCAAAACTCCCTCAACTTCTCTCTCCCTTCCCCCACTGCATTTTAGGAGCTTACAGTAGGGCTACCAGATTTTTTTTTTCCTTAGCAAATCTAGGGACACATATTTGCATATCTGTTTGCATGTATTTGAATTTTAATTTACATAAATTTGCATGCTAAATGCAAAAGCCTTAACTTGAAGTATATAAAGAGAAATAAAATTGATTAATTACTGCAACCTACTATAGTTGTTCCCAATCCCATTAATCTGGTTGTGGTGGAAGATTGTAGTCAATAGTGGCCTAAAGGCTGGGGAGGCAGCTTCACAGCTGGTGCTTACACTGGGCTCAGTTCCACTTCTATGAGAGGAGCAGCTAACACCATGACTGGGAGGAAATAGCCACCACTATCTTCCCAGCACCTAAGGTTGGGGCAAACGCTAAAATTAGACCTGGGGACTAGGCTGCATACGGTCTTGTGTTTAGTGCCTTTCACATCAGCTATCAGTGAGCAGAATGAAACTTCTTCCAAGCTCTCATAGTCAGTGCACTCACAGATGCCTAGAAGTCTACTACAAACAGGACCTTGCCATCTGGACCGAAGGTCCTGACATTGAACCTAAGTTTGCTGGTCCAGTCTTACATCCTTCCAACACAATGTCACCACCTTAGCTGTATAGAATGTTTCTCACTAATTTCTTCAACTACCTACCTGACTTTTCCCTTTTTTTTTATTTGTCCCCTGCCCTTCCATTCTTCCCTTCCTTGTTATCAATGTAGTACATAGTTTTAAAAATACCAAAAGCTGTAACCAAGCATCACTAAAGCATTCTTTCCCTTTTTCACTATCTAGATCTTTCCCTGTATTTCTGTGACATCAGTATTGAGACTTGTGCGTGTTACTTGCCGTGTAACAGTGACCTTATATGTGTATGCTTTCCTCATAGAACGCTTCAAAATTTGTGAATTGAATGCTGCACCAAAGTGAAGTAGGTCAAAGAGATTACTATGTAGAAGGAGTAACTATGGAAGAGTTCATGTGGGAAGTTGGAAGTTGATGACTTTGGTTCATGAGGGCTTAGCAGTTGCCAGAACAGGCTAAACTCTACTTGCACCATGCTGTCCACTAAAGTCAGTGAATTACACAGTGTTTTATTTAATCCCCACTACAACCTAATGGAAAAATGAGCACTTTGATCCAACATGCACCAGATTAGAAAACTGGACTCCTAGGGAACTTATCACAGCTCACTCCTCTACATAATCTGTCACAACTCACTTTTCTAGGATGCAGCAGAAATGAGGCTCACCCACACTAGGTCTCAAGCCCTCAAGCCTGAAGCTTCTAGCCTATAAGCTTCTTGTTCCATCACCCCCACCCCCGAAAGTCTTGTAATAGAACTCCAACCTCATAGAAAGTGGCAGAGATGTGCAGAGTGGCTAAGTGTGTTTACAATTTTGGTGCAGAGATACCTCCCTTACTGTCCGTTCCCTCTTGTTCAGTTTAAACCTAATATTTCCAGAAATCTGGAAAACTACAATTTAGCATTTTTGCTTTCATTCAAAAGGCTCCTCCATGCCTGATACTGGTCAGACTGATGGGAATATATTATAGTAGCAGAATACAGAGCTGGGGTCACGGCTCTCCGCTTCTCCAATTATACAGCTTGCTGCAAGGAGCAGAATCAGCCATGAGTGACAGCCCACTCCTCACGGCCATGGAGTGCTATCTCCTTGGCCCCTGGCATTTGACCGTGTTGAATTATGAATGTGCTCCCAATCACACTGTTTGCCTTGGAGCTGCATAGGGTGAATACTCCACCTTTTGGGGGGAGCTGGCGTTTAAAAGTAGAATATGCCATTTTAAAAGTAAAGTTTATTCAAAAACTCTTGTTATCTGAAGATTTGCTGGATTATGGGGAAATGGCACTGGCTCCTGGACGAGCTTACATAGCAGGTCTCTGTAGAGCCTGTGGCTTTATTTAATGTTAAGCAAAACTGACCAGTCAGACAAGGATGGGCCTGGGTATTCAGTCAGCTCCAGTTTCTAGCTGTCTCTACAGTCTTTTCCTGAGAACCATGAGTCTCAATTCTGCGTAAGATGAGAATTCTTTGCAGAGGAATGCAAACTCTCTCTTCCAATTAGGGAAGGGAATATTGTACTTTACCTGACTGGCAACAATTAACAGAGTCGGGTGATCAGGAGCTCAGTGGGTAAAAGTTCTTGCTACCAAGTCTCTAGACCTCAAAACTTGGGACAAAAACGGTAGAAGATAACCAATATCCAGAAACTTTTCCTCTGACCTCCACAAAAGTGCCATAGCAAGTACACACACACACACACACACACACACACACACACACACACACACTCACACACTCACATGCACGCACGCACGCACGCACACACGCATGCACGCATGAACATATTGCATGGGCATGCACATGCATGCATGCATATGCATACACACACAAATAAATAAATTAATAAATAGTACCTGTAATGATTAGATAAGGAGGCACATTCTGTGTTCTGAAACATGACTGCCTATACAGACTGATGAGAGATTTCTTTAATCAGATTACCAAGGAAGATATACAAATGACCAGTGCATACCTAGAATGATGCTCTACACTATTAGTCATGAGGAAAATGCACATTAAAAACACAAGAAGATACCCTGGTGTTCTAGCTAAATACTCCATAACACAAGAGCAATGAAAACCATAGATAGGAGTGTGGAGAAGCAGGGAGCTCCAAGGGTAACCATGCCGTCATTAGAGCAACTAATTTAGATTCTCTGTGTCTAAAGATACCTGTCCTAGCGTAACCAGGAGATGCATTGTGGTACGAAGTGGCACTCCAACCTTTTCCATGAACTGAAAGGTAAAATCTCTTGCAATAGTAGGGTTCAACTCTCCTCACACTACGTAGCATCAATTAA
>CABHPQ010159647.1:0-13535 GCA_902168405.1 Peromyscus aztecus
AATCCAGGATCCTGCCCCCCTCACACCTTCCAGGACTCTCCCAGGACGGGGAAAAAAAAGTCATGGGATGAACAGATCTGGATCATCTCACTAAGGTCCTCTCCAAAAAAATAATCTAAATGATTAAGGTTATCGTATTGTCTCTGTTCCACACTTGACCTTCAGAGGGCGCTGAGAGCTCACACATGGGTCACTGCTGTCCACTTGAGGTCTGGACAGAACTTAGACACTGAACAAGTGGTCTCTGGGCCAACCACCTTTTCATCCCCTGGATAATGGGGAAATAGACTTTAGTGAAATGAGGGGTACAAAGGGTGGGATCCCTAGCACTGGATGAGAACTCAATAACCAGCATTAGTGATTCTGACACTGCGGAGCCTTGTGATCAAAGAGACAAGAAAAGACCAAGGCAGAGGCAGGTGGATCTCAGTGAGTTCAGGCCACCTTGGTCTACATGGTGAGTTCCAGGCCAGTCAGGGCTACGCAGTGAGATTCTGTCTCAAACAACACAAAACAAAACTCCCAAACCCAACCGTACACACAACCAAACTAAAAACAAAAAACAAAACAAGCAAACAAAAAACCAACAGGAGCCATGACACACTGATGGGGCAGACTCTGGAGAATTTAGTTATTGGGCTAAATATGTGGAGGGTTGTTGTCCAGCTGAGGCTGGACTCTAGGGCCTCTGGACTCTAGGGCCTCCTGCTTGTTAGACAAGTGCCCTATGCAGCCCCAGCCTGATTGATACATTTTATGGACATTTCTAGGATATACTATTAAATTTCCTAATCGACTCTATTAAACAGTGGTGGGCTAGTATGCATGAAGTCCTTGACTCTAGCCCTGGCATTACAAAGAGAAGAATGATTTGTTCTAGCCAAGGTGTTTTGTGTGTGTGTGTGTGTGTGCAAGCATGCACATGTATGACAAGCAGCACATGTGGAGGTCAGAGGACAACTTTGGGTTGTTAGTCCTCTCCTTCTACCATGTAGGTTCTGGGGATCGAACTCAGGCTGTCAGACTTGGCAGCAAGCACATTTGTCCACTGAACCATCTCACTGGCCACGGAACCCAGTGTTTTGGGAGTCTGTTTTTATTATTGACATTTATTTATTTATTTATTTGGGTTTGGGGCACACGTGGGCGTGGAAGTCAAAAGACAGCTTGTGGGAAGTGGTTCTCCCCTCTATCATGGAGGTCCTAGGTCTTGAACGCAGGTGTCAAGCTTGGCAGCAAGCACCTTTCCCTGTGGAGCCCTCTTGACAGCCTGAACCCAGGTTTTCGCATGTGCAAAAACCTGGGTCTCTCTATGTTGCTCTGGCTGTCCTGGAGGAACTCACAGAGATCCACCTGCCTCTGCCTTCTGAGTGTGGGATTAAAGGCGTGCGCCACCCTGCCTGGCTGTGTCCACCTTTTAGTTTCCTCTTCAGTGAGAACAAGTGGTGTGTGTTTCTGTGTGGCTGATTTATATATAGCACCCTCCTCTTTCACCCACATGTACAATGATAGGACTTTACTCTTTTCATGCTGAATAACATTCCATAAGCATATAGACCACATTCTCCTCTCTTCCCTTTCCCCTCCCTCCCTCCCTCTCTCTCTCATTCATTCATTCATTCAGTTTCTTTTTTTTAAGACAGGGTCTCACTACGTAGCACTGGTCTAGAGCTCCCTAGTAGGCCAGGCTGGCCTGGACACCAGAGATCCTCGTGCCTGTCTCTGAGATGCTGGGATTAAAGGTGCGGAGCCATGCCCCGCCTCTTTCTTTTGTAGAGGGCTTGCCTCCTCCTCCTGTTCTTGGTGTGTGAGTGGGTGAGGGGGGGTGGTGCAGCTCAGGACGCAGTGCAAAGGTTGAGGCCCAGGCCACCTCAGTCCCCTTCACCTTAGTTTTGGAGGCAGGATTTCTCACTGAATCTGGAGCTCTTGATTCAGCCAGGCTGGCCGGCCAGTGAGCCCAAGGCTCTTCCTGCCTCAGCCTCCCCAGTGCTGGGACTCCAAGCACTGCACTGCCCCTGGCTTTTCCTACGGGTTGGGTTGGGATCTGAACTCAGGTCTCCACGCTTGCCCAGCAAGCACTTTACTAACCGAGCCTCCGCCCCAGCTCCCCAGTCCTTTTTTATGTTCAGTTTGAGACAGTTTTACAGTTCCCAGGCTGGCCTTGGGCTTACTATACAGCCCAGGCTGGCCTCCTGGTTGTATTGCTCCCGTCTCCCCCTCTGGCATAACTAAGATCACAGGCCTGTAACACCATAATCCCACATTTTTTTTATTCATTCATTCATCAAAAGACACCTCACTTGACTTCACACACTGGATGCAATAAATCTGAAAGGAACCTGAGGAAACAGCTCAGTTGGCACAGTGCTTGTAACTTAGTTGGTAGAGTACTTGTGGTTTAGTTGATGTAGTACTTATAACTTAGTTGGCACAGTGCTCAGAGTTCGTAGCTAGAATGCCTACCTAGCCTACATGAAGGCCCTGGGTTCAATGCCCAGCACTGCAAAAACTGGGTGAGAGGCAACCCTGTTAATTCCAGAGGAGGAAGCAAGATGACCAGCTTTGGCTATAGTGAATTCCAGGCCAGGCTTGGGCACATGAGACCCTGTTCTTCCCTCCCCAGGAAAAAGAGGACCCCAGCAGATGGCTCGGTGGTAAAGGCACTTGCTACACCAGCCTGACAACCGTGTTCAGCCATCAGAAGCCACGTGAGGTGGAAGGAGAAACAATCCCCACAAAGCTGTCTTCTGACTCCCTTAATACCCCACACCACACACACGCCATAATGAGAAATGCGTTTTAGGATGAGGAATACAGATAAATAGACGCCGAAGTTAGGGATCTCCTTGACACAGCAAGTTATTTTTCGTTGCTCATGTACCCAGTGTGGCATAGCAGGGTCATATGTTAGTGCTATTTTTAGTGTTTTGAGGAACCTTCCTTCTGTTTTCCATAAGAACCCTGCTCATTTGCATTTTCCCCACTGGTGAGTTCCCCTTTCTCTGCATCCCCAGCAGGTCCCTTGATCTCCAGCCTCTTCTGCTATGGTCCCGCTATCTGAGGAGTGATGCCTTCCTCTTGTGGTTTTGATTTGCATCTGATTGCCGACAGTGGGCACACTGTCATATAGTTTTTGCAAGCTTACCTTGTGGTGTTTATTTCGTTTTATGTATTTTTAGTTTCTTTTCTTTTCTTCCTATATAGACTAGACTGGTCTCAAACTCACAGAGATCTGTCTGCCTCTGCCTTTCAAGTGCTAGGATTGAAGGTGTATCTCACCATACCTGTCTATTTTTATTTTTTAATTATGTGTGTATGCATGTTTATTTATATACCTGAGTGCAGTGAGCACAGAGGCTAGAAGAGGGTGAAGGATCTCCTGGAACTGGAGGTACAGGTGGTTTCCAGGCACCCAATGTGGGTGCTGGGAGTCAAATTTGGATCCCACCAACTCTGGAAGAGCAGCAAACACTCTTATTCCCCGAGCCAACTCTTCAGCTCCAATATCATCATTTAAAAGTTCTTTTAGGGGCTGGAGAGCTGGCTCAGCTGTTAAGAGCACTGGCTGCTCCTCCAGAGGATCAGGTTCAGTTCCCAGCACCCACGTGGGTGCACAGCCATCTGTAAGTCCAGTCGCAGGGGGTCATGTCCTTGTCTGACGTCTGCAGGGACCTCATGAATCTAGTGCACATGCAGGCAAAACACTGATGCACATGGAAAAAAATCTAACAATTCGTTGTCTTTTTTTTTTTTTTTTTCAAGACAAGGTTTCTCTGTGTAGCCCTGGCTGTCCTGGAACTCACTGTAGACCAGGCTGGCCTCAAACTGAGATCCGCCTGCCTCTGCCTCCCGAGTGCTGGGATTAAAGGTATGCGCCACCAACACCCAACCCTAAAAATGTTTTTCAAGAAAGCTTTTTGATCCTTCATTTTGTGGGATTTCACTTGTTTTGTCTATTTCTCTCTCACTCTCTGTGTGTGCACAGTTATCTGTCTGTTTGTCTGTTTGGACAGGGTCCTGTTTAGCTCAGGTTGGCTTTGAACTCCAAAGTCTCCTGCCTCTACTTCCCCAGTCCTGGGATTGCAGGCCTGTGCTAACATGCCTGGCCCATTTTGTGTGTTCACTGGTTATTCACACACCTGATAAAGAACACTGCACAAATACAGAGGGAACTCCCTGTGGTGGTGCCTCCCTGTGACCCCCTCACTGGGTAGACAGAGGCAGGAGGATTGCCTCGTTTGAGGCCAGCTTGGTGTCGATAATGAGTACTATGTTAGCCTGAGCTGCAGTGTGAGACCCTGTCTCAAAAACCAGAAACAAGGGCAGGTCATCAGGCTCAGCAGGTAAAGGTGCTAGCTGCCGAGCCTGATGACCCCTCAGATTAGACTCATGAGGTCGAGAGGAAAGAACCAACTCTTGCAGGTTGTCCTCTGACCTGCATGTGAGGACTGCGGGATGGTTGCCCCCCCCCCCCCCCCCGTACATAAACAAATAAAGAGCAGACAGGAACGAAATACAAAGAACATGAGTCCAGCATGCAGGAAGCCCGGGCTCTGGGGTCAACCACAGCGATAGAATGAAAACTCTGTCTTTCATAGTGTGCTCCGTGACTACACTACAAACAGCTATGAGTTTCTCTTCCCAACCACTGTATGAACTATTTGTGTGGTTGTGTAGGTGTGTACCTTCAGATGCGCTTGTGTGTTTAGAGGTGTGTACACACATCTGTGTGTGGAGGCCAGAGAATAACTTCCAGTGTCTTCCTTAGTCACCTTCCAGCTTATTTGTTTACTTTTGAGATGGGGTTTCATATGTAGCCCAGGCTAGCATGGAACTTGCTATGTAGACCAGGCTGGCCTCAAACTAAGACATCCACTTGCCTCTGCCTTTCCAGTGCTGGGATTAAAAGCATGTGCCACACTCAGCTTCAGGTCTGCCTGTGTCAAGCACTTTATCCCTATGCCTTCTCCCTCGTTCCCTAGTTTGTGAAAAATTAAAGACATTGCTACGTATTTCACAAGTAGGGACTCTGTACTTCACATAATAAATGTACATATATGAAGCTTACAGTTTTATTAAGTGTATTTATGTATGTACATATGCAGGCCACAGCATACATGTAGAGGTCATAGGTCACCTGTGGAAGTCTGTTCTTTTCCACTATGTGGTTCTTGGGGATTAGTTCAGCTCACCAAGCTTGTGGCAAGCACTTTCTGGTCTTCTTTTATTTTGAGAGAAGGTCTCATGTAGTCCCAGCTGGCCTTAAATGTCTCATCCACCTGCCTCTACCTCCCCAGTTCTGGGATCAGAGGTGTGCACTACCAGTACATTTTTTTGTTGTTGTTGGCTTTTTTTTTTTTTTTTTTTTTGAAATGGGATTGAGTTGATCCTGGTTGGCCTTGAACTCACAGTGATCCTCCTGCCTCAGCCTCCCACGTTCTGGGATGACAGGTGAGAACCACCATGCCCAGTCCCCGGTGATGTTTCCCAGGCAGACTGGAATGTTTGCCTGTGCTGGGAAAATCTTGGTTTTATGTCCCACAGTGGAATGTCAAGTAGTCAATAATGATTATCCGCCACCTGCTGTTTCCTGCAGGGATAGTTCCTCAGAGGTAGAACCACCTGCTGTTTCCTGCAGGGATAGCTCCTCAGAGGTAGAATGAGGGAGCAGAATAGGGGTGAGGGGTCAGTGCAGTGAGGGGTCAGTGCTTCTTCTGAGAACAATCCTTGCTTGGGTCATGATTGACAGTTACCTATTAAAGATCTGTGTGAGGACTCCTCTCCACCACCCCGGCAATGGTAGGGATGGGCCCTAGACACTTCAGCTGCTGCCCCACTGGCTCCACTCCCAGCCCCCTGCCCCCGTCCATGAGGACTTTGACCTGAAGATAAAATGTACGCCCCACTGAGGGAGTGAACACAGGAAGCTGGGCAGGGGTGAGGGGTTGGGGACAGGGTCCAGCCAGGAAGAGCAGTTGTGCTGCCAGATGAAGACCTGAGTTAAAAACCCAGCACCTGCGCAGAAAGCTGGGTGCGGCATCTCATGCCGGTAACCCACGCACTGGGGAGCAGAGAGTGGTCCCCAAGAGCTCCCTGGCACATCAGCCTAGCGGAAATGGTGAGCTTCCTGTTCAATGAGAGTTTGTCTCAAGGGAATGGAGCAGAGAGAGTGATGGAGGAGGGGACCCAACGTTCTCTTCTGGCCTCTGCAGGTGGGCACATGGAGGGTGCACGTGAGTGCTCACGTGTATGCGTCAGGTCAGACCACACACACACACACACACACACACACACACACACACACACACACACACGCGCGCGCGCTCCATACCGATAATGGATAGAACGGAATAGAATAAGCAGGTGTGTGTGGTGGCACAGGTCTTCACGGTACTCCCCTCAAAGGCAACAGGCCGGCCACTTTCTATGGAGTCAGAGGACAGCTTGCGGGGGCAGTTCTTTTCCTTCCACCTGTGGGTCTGGGGATCGAACTCAGGTCATGCTTTGGTGACAAGCACTTTATGACTCTTTCATCACCTCAAGAGTCTGGCTTTCAAATCCTCTATCACACTCTGGTCATTCGGCACATAAGATATGTATAAATTATTTGGGTATATGTACACATGTCTGTGTACAGTGCACACATGTATGGCCATGAATGTGGAGGTTGGAAGACAGCCTAGGATGTTATACTTCAGGCACCTTTTTATTATTATTATTTTTTTCCGAGACAGGGTTTCTCTGTGTAGTTTTGGCGCCTGTCCTGGATCTCACTCTGTAGACCAGGCTGGCCTCGAACTCACAGAGATCCGCCTGCCTCTGCCTTCCAAGTGCTGGGATTAAAAGTGTGCACCACCACTGCCCGGCTCAGGCACCTCACATTTGAGACACATTCTCTCATTGTCCTGGAACTTCACCATGTAGGTGAGGCATCTGGCCAGGGAGCTTCCAGGGACCTACCCGACCCCTGATGTTTTTTAAAAATGATATGTGGTGCTGGTTACCGTGGGGAAAGGTCACAAGCCACGACAAAACCCAGTATCAGAGCTTTATTAGGAGGGGGGAGGGGTGAACAAAAGAACCAGGTCTGGGGAGAAGCACGTGCAGAGAGCAGAGAGAAAAAGATGGTGGGGGGGAAGAGAGAACGGAACAGAGAGAGGAAGAGGAGGAGCCTGTGTCCGGCTTTTTAAGGGTTCCTGGGCACATGTGCAGGCAGGCTTAGGGAGCTACACCACGCACGCGCTGACTGCATGACCACGCAGTGAGAGCAGGTAATCACCAGTGTACACTGATGACGTAAGACACAAGACCCCTTGCTTAACTCCTTAACTGCGCATGTGCAGTTATGCAGCTGGAGTGGGGGCCAGAATCCTAACAGCCCGGTCTTCCATCTTTGTCATGGTTGCATGGGATTACAGGCAGGAGCCATTGCACCCATCTTATAGATAGATAGATAGATAGATTTATAGATAGATAGATAGATAGATAGATGAATATTTTGCTTACATGTATGTGTAAATATGCCATGTGCATGCCTGATGCTCTAGGAGACCAGAAGAGGCCATCAGATCCCCTGGAACTAAAGTCACAGATGTTTGTGTGCTACTATGTGGGTGCTGGGAGTCCAACCTGAGTCCTTGGAAGAGCGGCCAGTGCTCTTAACCACTGAGCCATCTCTCCAGCCCCACAGCCAGCTTTACATATGGGTTTTGGGGATTCAAATTCAGATCTTCATTTTTTGTGAGGTGCTTAACTGATTGGGCCATCATTTCACCCAAATGAATTTTGACCCAATAACTCTGAAGTTTTGTTTGTTTGTTTCTTTTCTTTTTTTTGGTTTTCTGAGACAGGGTTTCTCTGTGTAGTTTTGGTGCCTGTGAAGGATGAGGTTGATGCTTACAACCATCCTCTGTGGCTCTTCTACCTTAAGGACGCAGGATCTGTCAATCAAGGCCAGAGCTCCTGGATAGGGTTAGCCCCCTGGCCAGCTTGCTCTGGAATGCTCTGTCTCTGCTTTCTGAGGTCCCCGTGCCCACTTCACGTTTGGGTGGGTTCTAGAGTCCAAACACAGGTCTTCAGTTCTGCCTGGCAGCCCCTCTATCTACTGAACCATTTCCCCACCCCGACTTCCTAGTCTACGGACGGTGCACTCACAAAGCCTCCCCTGCTGAGCCTCGCTGAGATCAGCCGCCTCCTTCCCCTCTCTCCTTACCCTGAACCTCCCTTACCCTCAGGGGGTCCACAAATGCTCTTGCAAGATCACTCACATCTCCTTTTTGCAGCCCCAGGGCCCTGCCCTCACCTCTGCCCACCGCTAGCTCTTCTTCCAGTGCTGAAGCCACACCTCCGTCTCCAGTAACATGTCGACCTTAGTGTTTGCACTGGTCATGAGTTCCAGCAGACCTGATTGAAATCCCTTCCCTCCTGCCACACTCCTCACTCGCCCTGGCTGGTTTTGCTTCTTCTAAGACTGGGCCCGTTGGTGAATAAGACAGGCACCTGTATCCATTAGGTGCTCAATACAAAACAAGGGCGGTGATGCACACCTGTAACCCCGTTGCTCGACGAAGATGAAGGAAGACGGGAGGATGAGGAGTTCCAGGCCTTGGCTGGAACCTTGGCTACCCAGTGAGTTTGAGACCAGCCAGGACTATTTGAGATTGTCTCAAAACACCAAAACAAGGGCCAGCAAGATGGCTCAGAGTGTTAGGGAGCATGCTGAGCAAGTCAGGTGACCTGAGTTTGATCCCTGAGACCCACATGGAAGGAGAGGACCAATTGCTGCAAGTCATCCTCTGAGCCTCACGCCTGCTCGGTGGCGTGGTCACCTCAAATAAATAAATACATTCAGAATGAAACAAAATGTCACTTAAAAACACAATGATAATGCTGGGCGATGGTGGTCCACACCTTTAATTCCAGCACTTAGGAGGCCGAGGCAGGCAGATCTCTGTGAGTTCAAGGCCAGCCTGGTTTACAATGCGAGTTCCGGGACAGTAGGGCTATTACACAGAGAAACTCTGTCTCGAAAAACCAAACTAAACCAAAACAAAACAAACAAAAACACAATGATGATAACCAAGTGTTGTGGATGTGTCTTAGCTGTAGAGTGAGGGCCTTGTTGGCGTGAAATGAGCATTGAGTTCCATCCTCAGCCCTCACAAACTAGACATTCTGTCCCAGTCCTAGAATCCCAACGTATGTGAGGTGGAGGCAGGAAAATCAAGAGCTCCAAGCTACCCTTGGCTAAAGTGATTTTCATGGCCAACCTGGGCTGCACGAGACCCTGTCTCAAAAATATATACATATGGCTAGGTGTGGTGGCACATGCCTTTAATCCCAGCACTTGGGAGGCAGAGGCAGGTGGATCTCTGTGAGTTCGAGGCCAGCCTGGTCTATATAGTGGGTTCTAGACCAGCTAAGAAAACAAAACAAAACAACAAAACCACTAGGCATTAAATAGGGGCTGAGGGAATGGTTCTGTAGGTAAAATGCCTGGTCCACAAGCATGCGGACCTGTTTGGATCCCCAGAATCCACATGAAAAGCCTGGGGTGGTAGTACACGATTGGAATCCCAACGGTGGTAAAGAATGGAGACAGGGATATCCGTGGGACTCACCGGCCAGCCGGCCTACCAGAATGGATAGACGGATGGATCAAGAGATAAACAAACAAAACAAGAAGTGGTGAAAGAGAGAGCTTCTCAAAGTTTGACCACTTTGGTCCAAGCCTGGTGGAGCAGAAGCAGGTTAAAGGCTGGGGCAAGCAGACCTGTCTGTTCTGCAGGTGAAAGGCTCAAATGCAGATGACCTCTGTTCCCTTGGTGTGAGCCAGAACCTACCTACCTGGCTTCTCAGAGAGAGAGAGAGAGAGAGCGCTGTGGGCATCACAGCAATTTAGGGGTGCTAACTGGCAGGCAGAGGGACCCCCGAGGTCTGGCCTCTCCCAGGTAGCTCCCTGTATCCTGCCTTCATGAAAACCAGAGATCAGAGATGAAACCCTGGGGAGTCAGGGACTAGCGAGGAGGTGTGGGTCTGATGGGAGACAGTTTGGCTTAAAACTTCCCCTCCCCCACCACCCACTGAAACACCTGCTGTGGGTCTGATCTGGGTTCTATTTGTGGGTGACTTGCCAAACCTGGGGAGGAGAAGTCTCCCTCAGGTCAAGAGGTGGGAGTGCGGTCGCTTATTTGCATAATCATTTCCATTGGCTGTAGTTGTCTGAGCAACTGGCGAGGCGCAGAGGAGCCCTAAGAGGTTGAGGTTTCGGGAAGCCAGGTGTTGGCAAACAGTCAAACCTTGTGAGGCTGGCGAGCTGATGCAGTGGGTAAAGGCGCTTGCCTCCCAGCCTGGTGACCCGCTGGTGGAAAGAGAGAACTGACTCCAGCAAATTGTTCTGTGGTGCAAGTGTGCACACACCTACGAAAACCACATAAATAAAAGTTTGAAAATGCATTAACATTTTTGGGGGGCAGGGACAGGGTCTCAGTGTGTAGTTCTGGCTGGTCTGGAAGTCACTATATACCATAGCTCAGTCTGGCCTCAAACGCACAGAGACACCTGCTTCTATTTCCTAAGTGCTGGGATTAAAGGCGTGTGCCACCACGCTCAGCGTCTGCCTTTTTTTTTTTTCCCCCTTCAATTTTTGAGCCAAGGTCTAAACTTGAACTCTGTATGTAGCCCAGGCTGGCCTCAACTTCACAACCCTTCTTCCTCAGCCTCCTCAGTCCTGGGATCACAGAGTGCCGGCCATTCTCAGCTCAGCTGTTTTTATTGTGTAAGGATGGTGGGCCTTACTGGAAACCATGTCCCTGCTTCCCCCCACTGCCCAGTCTCCCTGGGACTGAACACAAAATCCCACCCTTTCTAGGCTCCCAGGGCCAAGAACACATCTGGTGCAGACGTGGCAGACTAGTCTCCACCCAGACCCTCCCTCCATCCACTCTTCAGTTGAAAATGGGCACTAAGCCCACACAGCCGGCTGAGAGAGGCATCTTCAGCTCTGTAGCCGCCAAGACTGACATCTGGAAGGTTTCTCTGCAGCCCCGGGCCTCTCTCCCCAAGCTGGGGCTGGATGACCAAGTAGAGACTCATCTCCAGCCAGTTCCTCCCACCGAAAAAAACAGAAAGCAGGGGCGGGAGGGCTGGGAGTCCCACAGGATGGAAAACAGACTCAGGTCTCATGATTTGGAGGAGTCTGTGATAGCTGAGCTTGGGATGGGACGACAGAAATCAATGTGCTCTCCAACATTTGGTGTACTAGTTACGTTGCAAATGTTGGGGAGACCTGCCTGACAAAAGTGACTTGAAGGTTTTGTCTTGGCTCCCAGCTCTAGGGCAAGGTCTGTGGTGGTGGGTCAGGCATGGCCGTAGGGGCTTACGCCGCCACAGCCAGAGAGCAAAGACAGAAGAGCTAGTGTTCAGCTGGCTTTCTTTTCATTCAGTTCAGGATCTCAGCCAAATGATGGTGATACCGACATTTAGGGCGGATCTTACCGACATTTAGGGCAGGTCTTCCTGCCCCAGTTAATCCCGTCTAGAAACCTCACAGCCAGACCCGGAGGTCAGTCTTCTGAGTGATTCTATGTCCTGTCAAATTGACAATCAAGATTAACCACCAGCCCGGCGTGGTGGTGCGCACTGTTAATCCCAGCATTGGGAAGCAGAGGCGGGCCCACCTCTGGGAGTTCAAGGCCAGCTTGGTCTACACATATTTTCTAACAGTTTCCTCTGAGATTAAAACAGTCCATCTTACAGAGAGGCTCCATAAGCAGGAAGGTGAACAACTCAAAATAGCTTTAGGAAGTCCCTGAAACTGACCAGATTCACTTGGCCCCTCATTGCCAGAGTAGGTAATAAAAGCTGAGAGTTCCCTCAAGCTGAAGTGAAGCTGACCTGCAAAGAAGACTCTGAGGCCAGCCCGGCTGCCTGGGAGAAGTAGACACCAGCCCAGCTGCCTGGGAGAGGCAGACACCTGCCCGGCTGCCTGGGAGAGAGGTTTAGGCCACCTGCACCTGGGAAGGACGCTCTCCAACCTGTACAGCTGCCTGCAGGCTGTGCAGTGTGCTCAGGTTCCCAGCTGTGTGAGCTGTCACCTGTGCTGGGGTGGGCCTTGGTGATGCAGCTGTCTTGGAGTCGTTTCTTCTCCTGTGAGTAACCCCTCACCCACACTCCTGTAAGTAACCCCAATAACACTCACTGGTTCACCTAGTTAGACTTTGGTGGTATCTGTACTTTGGTCTGATGTGGGCTCCCTATCTGGGGTGAGTAGATGTGTGTGTGGCATCTCCCAGGGAATGTTTTCACTAAACAACATAATTTCAGGACAGCCAAGGCTATACAATGAGACCCTGTCTCTAAATAAATACATACATAAATAAATACATAAATTTATTAGCCATCAAACTTAGATTATGAAGAACATATTATCGGTTCTTTGTTACCTCATGTGGTTCTGAATGTTAACCACTTCCCTCCTGTTACATTCCACTGGAGACAGGGACAGGAGCCACCAAATGAGACCAGGGTGGGGAAGCAAGGTAAACTGGAGGACAGCACTTAACCAGGGATGGTGAGTTAAAGAGAACCCGGTGGTTCTTCTAATCCAACACCTCTGTGTAAGCCAGTGTATTATTCTGAGTGGAGTTACTGCAATAAATTACCTGGGTCACGATGACTTTTTTTTTCTTCAGTGCTAGAGACCAAACTTAGGGCCTTGTTCATTCAGTGCAAATGCTCTTCCATACAAGAAAGGGGTTCATTCTGGTTCATGGTCAGAGTGAAGGCCAGGGCTCTCCATGGGATGACAGCCTTCTCCTCTTCTTCTTTCTGGTTTTTTTTTTTGTTTGTTTGTTTGTTTTGTTTTGTTTTTCGAGACAGGGTTTCTCTGTGTAGTTTTGGTGCCCGTCCTGGATCTCACTCTGTAGACCAGGCTGGCCCCGAACTCACAGAGATTCACCTGGCTCTGCCTCCCGAGTGCTGAGTGCTGGGATTAAAGGTGTGCACCACCACCGCCCGGCTGTTGTTTTTTAAAAAAGATTCATTTTATTTTATGAGGATCTGCCTAAGTGCCTGTATGTGTACCCCGTGTATGTGCCTGATTTCCAGAGGCCAAAGGACGGCATCAGATCCCCTGAATCTGGAGTTACAGATGAACCTGGGTCTTCTCCAAAACCAGAATTGTGTGTGTGTGTGTGTGTGTGTGTTTATGCCACATTGTGTGTAGATGTCAGGGACAACTGGCAGTAATAAGTTCTGTCGTTCCACTATGTGGGTCCCAGGGTTTAACTCAGGTGATCTGACTTGGCTGCAGACTCCATACCTGCTGAACCATCTTGCCAGACCCTTATTGTTTTATTTTTCTGAGATAGGATCTCACTATGTAGCTAGACTGGGACCCACCTCACAGTCATTCTTCTTCAGCCTCCCAGGCACGGGGATTGCAGAATGACAGAGATGACAGAGTCCTAGCATGTGGGACTCCGCACGGGAGAGACAGGAATGTGTGCTGTTCTACTGGTTGGTCATCTTCCTCC
>CABHPQ010159648.1:0-23954 GCA_902168405.1 Peromyscus aztecus
TCACTGGAACACGGAAGGTCAAATGATGCTGCATCTTCCTCCTGTTATTATTCACACTGAGGTCTCAGAGTCGTGCATGCTGAGTATATAGAGGTGTTGCATGAATAGTTATGCCCTGGAGTGTGGTGAATATGAAGCATGCCATATGCATCCATGTTTAAATAATAGTCATATAGATATAATAGAAAATGTGGAAATTGTTTTTTTTTCTGATAAATGACAACATACTTTAGGCAGTTCAGGAGAATTTATTTTTATACCCAAGGAATACCTAATATAATTAGTCTTTTGAATTTCTTAAAGATAAATTAATATAAATTCATGAACATCTGGGTGTAACCTTCTATAAACTTATACTAAATGGTGAATAAATGTTATTTTATATAATTATCACAATTAAGGCTCAGAAAAGTAGTATTTTAATTTTATGCAAACCAAGAAAATCAGTGACTGATTGTCAGTAGGATGATTTATTTTTATTACTATTATGTATTTAAAGATATTTTTGGCAACAGACTTAATTTTCTATCCAGCATGTTATATTTTCTACCTGTGCTCAGAAAATAAACACAATCAACATGTTGTGATAAAATCATACATAATAGAAATGAAGATGGGTGGTTTCCACTTAATATTAGTTCACTTATTATTTTCGTAATCTTTTTCAGAAAGGGTTTCTTGTAGCATAGACTTGTCTCAAACTCACTGTGTCACCAGAGATGGCCCTGAACTTCTAATCTTTCTACATCTACTTTGTATTACAAGTGTACACCAGCACACCTTGCCCAAAAACTCACTTTTAATATACATTTTTTTGGTATGAATTTAAAATTTAATATAAAATTTTTCGAGAGACAAGGTTTCTCTGTGTAGCTTTGCGCCTTTCCTGGATCTCGCTCTATAGACCAGGCTGGCCTCGAACTCACCAAGATCTGCCTGGCTCTGCCTCCCAAGTGGTGGGACTAAAGGCGTGTGCCACCACCGCCCGGCAAAATATTTTTGAGTAAAATGTGTTCTTGGATAATCCTTTAATTCAAAACCTTCAGGTAGTTTCTTTAAATAAAATCGTTATACATAAGCATTAATAAATCAGCAATGAGATTATGCCAAGGGGTTTGTTTAAATCAGCAATTTATGATCATAAAATATTGTGCTTGTTGGCAGGTTCTTTTTGAGTGTGTATCACCTCTCATAGTTATTCCTTTCTTTATGCTTCTAACACATGTATGTGATGAAAGCTAGTCCATGTTATAAAAATGTTTCTCCTGGTCTTGTGGAAATACAGATATGCCCATGCTAAATACAATCTAAAGATCATCACTTCGAGGATCACATTTTCAGAGTTTTAGTAATATAAACTAAAGGAT
This sequence comes from Peromyscus aztecus, assembly GCA_902168405.1. Lineage (NCBI taxonomy): Eukaryota > Metazoa > Chordata > Mammalia > Rodentia > Cricetidae > Peromyscus > Peromyscus aztecus. The sequence continues at coordinate 1,368 of CABHPQ010159648.1, forward strand.
ACTATTCTAGACCCCTTGTTCAAAAGACAGGTTGATGGGTAGACTTGATTGTAAGTTTACCCCTGAAGTCATTCAATTTGTTTTGAGTGTTGGGAAAGGAAAAAACATTGTACTATGATCAAAGCACTCTATTTATAAAACAAAATTCTGTAGAAGACCAGAGGTGGGGAAAACCCTGTGAAGTGAGTGTTTAGGGTGGGCTAGCTGAGCTAAACAAAGGGCAAAGCATCTTCATCCCTTGTGCTGGTTTACCTAGGGTGTAGTTTACCTAGGGTGCGTGGACCTAATTCAGTCTTTTTTTCTTAAGATGCCAGGAACCAAAAATATAATGTGGCATGAATAAGACTGTAATGCTTGGTTAAACAGTAACATGAAAGAGTTAAGAATTTAACCTTCAGACAGTAAGAATCAGATATGTTCTTGAGCATTGACACTCTTGAGTACTTTGTGTAGATCGGGTATAAACATAGCATACACAGAGTATAATAGATGGGGTTTAAACATAACATCTCTTCGATCTCCGAGAGAGCAGAACAAAACTAAAATGCATGCAAAGAGAGGTACCCAAGCTGTTCAAAGACCACGGGTCAGTATAAGACTCTATTTATTCAAAATTAAATTGTTGAATTTTCAACTTAGAAATTTGTGGCTAGTATATACCAATTGGAAAACAGCAAAACTTATTCCACATTTGGTGAAGTATGACTATGTTATGCTTGCATAATATGACAATCCTATTCAAAGAATTTATGAACGCTTAAAGTTAGATTTCACAAATTTAGTGTACATCATATTTTCCTTATCGTCATTGTGGCGTAATTTTTCTCATTCTATTTTATTCTTTCCCATTTTAAGGTAATTTGCATAATATTATGATACGTGGAATGAGATTAGTGTGATGAAGGGCACATTGAAACATAGTACTTGCATCCCTTCTCTCACTTACCTCTTCCTCTGTGTGCACAAGTACACGTGCAAGACAGGTGTGGAGGCCAGAGGACAACTTGCAGGAGTCACTTCTCTCCTTTCACCATTGAACTCAGGTTCTCAGGCCTGGTGGCAAGAACATTTATCTGCTCAGCCATCTCCCTGGTCCTGGTGTTGTTACAAATTAAGTTTTCATTGGCATCCAGTGTGATGGGTTTCGCTGTGACAGCAGCATGCACGTGCATCACTATACTTTGTTCTTATTTGCCCCCAACCTCTTTGATTTGTCACCTTTTCTCCTCTCTTACTGACCCCCTACCTCCCCCAGGAATCCTCCACACTTCCACACCTCAAATCAAATGTAGCAGTTCATCTTCCTCTTCCAGTCATCCAAGAAACATTATCCATGCGCCATAAAATATTATTTCTAAATAGTTCAGTGTCACTATTCACAGGTAGGATACCTCCATGGTTCCCAAAAGCGATCAGTTTTATTTCATCATCACAATCAATCTACAATCAATCTTCCAACCATTAAGTGCTTTCGGAATTAGGCAGGTGTCCTGTTGTCTGATGACCACAGATCTGAAAATATCGTATAACAGTATTATTGCTAGTGCTGTTCACACAAACAATAACCGTCTTAGTATTGAGATGTTATTTTTAAAAGTAACTACTCATTTTAATTTTCAGTGTTGGAATGCAACTTTAAGCCATATTTTTTCTTCTTTCTTGGTAATTCCTGGGCTGGGGACAGAGGTTATACAGAAAAGTAAAATGAAATATTTGTTGAGACATTCCAAAGTAGAGGGAGACATGTTTGAGTTGCTACAGAATCAAGTCCGTATAAATTCTGGTCAGATAACCCTTGCTGTGCCGTTATTTGATAGCTTTAGCTTTCTCTAAAATACAAGGAACCCGATCTCTCTTGAGATCAAGCTTCTACGAGGTAGCAAAGATTTTTTTTTAAACTCAGATTTAATTCTATAAACCACAAATAGAAACTAAAAAATTTTTTACATTGGTTAGAATTATTGGAGTAATATTTCTAATGTAAATTAAATAATTTTAAGGGAATGGAAAGTAACATTTTATCACTAATTCTGAGATGAGTTTGAACCAGCTTTTAATAACTGTGTTTACAAAATAAGTATAAAATACTATTGCAGGATAAAATAAGCAAGAAAATAACACACACACACACACACACACACACACACACACACACACCAACCCTTCCCCCAACATTGTACACATGGTGATTAAAGAGAGAGCAAGAGAAGACAGGTTTATTTTCATTCTTTTTACTTGTTATTATTACATGTAGTGTGCAGGGGTATATACATGTGAATGTAGCTGTTCATGGAGGCCACAGGTTTTTGGAGTCTCTGTAGAGCTGGAATTTCTGGCAGCTGTGAGTCAATTGACTTTTGTGATCTAAATCTTAACTGTCCCTCCTGGAAAGCATTTTATGAGAGGGCACATTTCTGAATGGATTTCAAGCAAAATCTGGCTACTTTCCAAGTGTAATCCCATCACCAGTGCAAACCAGACAGGTTGTCTCTCTCTGTATATTTAAAATCTTTTGCCTCATTGTTCTGTTGCCTAGCTGGAAGCTTTACTTCTACTGACTAGCATCCATGGTGATACTTTACATGGTACCGGATGAGGAAAGTGATCGTCAGTTTCACCCAGCTACCAACCTCGTGACCTACAACAGAGACTTGCCTGCAAGATCTGCTGCTGCAAATCCAAAAGTGATTGGTTCTACAACCCACTCCATGAGATAGAAGAGCCGGACACCGCTAAAGTGGCCAAGAACCTAAAACTAGATAGATCATGGCCTTAGGGGAATGCCTACTACTATTATTCTACTAAAGGTACATAGCAATAAAATGAAAAGCACATAGAAATAAAATGACTCCTAATGATGTATTGCTGTACCCGTAGAGCTGTGCATTCCTCAACCTTCATCAGAAAAACATCTTCTTATAATAGATGGTGTTTTACACAGAGGTCCACAAATGGTCAATGTGCAAAGAGGAAGAAACTTTGGAGCACTTAGTCCTAAATGGGATTTTTTTTTTAATCAAACCCTTCCCTTTAAGGTTCAGGGACCTATAGGGAAGAGGAGGCAGAAAGCTTGTAAGAGCCAGAGGAGATGAATGACTCCAAGGACATAACATCTTCCAGGCACGGCAGGACTGATACCCGAATGAACTCACAGATACTCTGATATGATACACAATATCTGCACAGATTCAAACTAGACAAAATCCCAGCAACAAGAAGGAGAAGTGCACAAAGAATATCACCCCTAACCATAAAGCTTTCTGCCATTGATACCTGCTGGGAAAGGGAAAAATCAGTTTGTCCCCTTTCTCATGAAATGTCACTTGTTACATCAACCACACTCCATAGCAGACCCCTGGGCCAGAAAGAGTTGGCCAAAAACATAAGCTCCATGTTCTCTTTCTTTCTTTGGTTGCTTGGTTTTGTTTTGTTCTGTTGTAGTGTTTTTTGTTTGTTTTGTTTTATTTTGGATTTTTTTAAAGTTTGTCTAATTTTTGTGTTTTTAGTTTTATTTTGGGTGTTTCTGTATTTAGGGAGTTGTGGGGGAGCATGAAGTTGGGTGGGTATAGAAGTAGAGAAGTTTTGGAGCACCTGAGAGTAGTTGGGGGGAAGGGAAATAATGCAATCAAAATGAAAATATTTAAAAATTTTAAATAATATTTGATAAACTTTGGCTAATGCTTTCTTCCTGTGTGTCTAATGTTGCACCAGCTCCCTCAAGCCTCTGTATTTGGAAAATGGTGTAGTTGATCCTGACCTATAGAGGTTTGACGAAAAGATAGGACACACAAAATTACCACCAATCATTTCCTTTATCTTTGGAGAGAGAGAAAAAAAGGTGTGGATTTGGGTGGATGGGGAAGTGAGGAGGATCTGGGAGGAGTTGTTGGATGGGAAACTGTGATCAGACAATACTGTATGAAAAAATCTATTTTCAATAAAATAAATAATAAAAAAAGAAATGTTAAAATACACGTCTTTCTCATCAATGACAATGAAGTACAATTGATAGTGAATGATTTCTTCATGTTGCTTTATTGATGTTAGGTTTCCACTAAAATGGATACAGTGCACTTATTCCTTTATTGTAAATTTAATTCTGGGGTGCTAGTGCTTGTCTGTGAAAATGACCCTGGGAATTTCACATGGAGGTTCTGAAGTATTGACATTGTCTGTGCTTCTTACTGTTTTGATACACGAGTGGGTTGGGAATGCAAATATGTTGAGGGTAACACATTTAGTAAGCTAAATTGGTGTAATTTGAAGATGGAGCGAACAGCATTACTTCTGTAAATAGAAGTTTATGTTAGTTAGTTTATAATAAAAACTCTACTTGTTAACCAAACATTCTTTTTATAATAGTCAAACATTGCTTTTTGATGTTTCTATAATGTTACAGCTTTTAAACATTTATTTTGAATTTTGGTTTTCTCTGAGCTTAAATTCCAAAATAATTGATAATAACAGCATTCATATATATATATATATATATATATATATATATATATTTCTGTTCTGTTTGGGAAAATAAAACTTACTTTCTTCCCAGAATAATCTCACATTCTTTTGCTGAAATAAAGCATTACAGCTTTCATTTAAATAGGTTTTAAAAATTGCATTGTTATTTTGAAATCTGTTTGACTATTAAGTTTATCTTGATTTTTTTAAAATTGCCTAAAAATTCACATATATTTAAGTTTGCTTCTTTTCTGTTTGAAAGTTAGAACTATGAGTACCTGGCAGAGTTTGCATTCAGCCATCCACAAAGAAACTGGACACAAAGAGTTCTACATAAGTGAACCCCCAAAACACATTCAATATCATTTCATATAAAGTCTTTTAGATTAAAATACAAATACAATATTTCTCCTTTCTCTTTCCTCCCTCCAAACCCTTTTATATACCCCTCCCCACTCTCCTTTAAATTTATGGCCTCTTTTTTCATTAATTATTATTTCATTAGTGTATATGTATATGTATGTGTATGTGTATAGATCATACATATACTAACATATAGTGTGATATATGTGTGCCAACATACACTGTATGTTAGTGTATGTATGATATTTTAGTAGATATACTGCATGTTAGTATGTATTTATGTGGGTTCATGCCCCATGTTGGGGACCAGATAATAGGGGATTTATTAAGGCAAGTTCACATAGTTAAAAAGGAGGTTTATTTTAACATATAACCAGTAAAGGGGTTGGTTATAGGATCCTGGAAAGGTGAAGTGCAGTCCAGTGGTGTTCTCTGGAGAACTCTGCTTGCTCTACTATCCAGCATCCAGGATCACAAGGAACCAAGAGAGCTGACACATCCGGATCTCAGGTCTTAAGGGCTCCAGTCTCAACCCTGCCTCAGGGGCAGGTCATAGGTAGGTGTGGCAGTTACTGGAAGCCTCACTAGGGGTAACTTCCACGTCAAAGCTGGAACAGCTACCCACTACAACTCTGTGTGTGTGTGTGTGTGTGTGTGTATATATATATATATTCCTATATATAACAGCATAATCTGCAGACTTTTTAATAATATTGAGTATACTATTTATTGAATTACTATATAGAGAAGAGCTACAATACAGTTAGGATAACAAGAATGAGAAAAACAAAGATAATTTCAAAAGCAAACTTGTCACATAAGAAAAATGCTTTCAGGCCGGGCAGTGGTGGCGCACGCCTTTAATCCCAGCACCCGGGAGGCAGAGGCAGGCAGATCTCTGTAAGTTCAAGGCCAGCCTGGTCTCCCAAGCAAGTTCCAGGAAAGGCGCAAAGCTACACAGAGAAACCCTGTCTCGAAAAACCAAAAAAAAAAAAAAAAAGAAAAATGCTTTCATATGAATATTTCAGACTTTCTTCATTTGCCCCTTGTTTACATGCCCCAACCCCCATTTCCCCATACTAAATCCTTGCTTCTAGGACCACTGACCCAGGAGCCATCCTTTTTCCTTTGCCCCATATTAACTTTCTGTACACAGTTGAGGTGAGCTTTCTTCTCTGCAATATTTATCACAGATATCATTATTTGTAATCCTTCAGCTCATGTCACAGAGGTCAAATGTCACCCATTGTTCTCCGGGTTTTGCTCTTGTCCTTGTATAGTCAGCCTTTTACACATCACACAAACTACTATTATTCATTAATATTTATTGAAATAATGGAATAATAAAATTATGACTCCTCTGCTTCGAATATCTGACATGTGCCATTAAGAACAACTTTTTTTTTCATTTTTTTCTATTTTTTGAGATTATAATATAATTACATCATTTCCTCTTTTCTTTCCTTCCTCCCTACCCTCCCATACATCCCTCCATGTTCTCTTTCAAATTCATGGTCTCTTCTTTCATTTATTGTTGCTATATGCATATATGTATATAATACATATTTCTAAATATAACTACTCAGGTGGCATAATGTTGCATGTATGTGTGTTTTCAGGGCTGAGCATTTGGTATTGGATAACCAGGTGTTGTGCTCTTCTTCCCTAGAACAGACTATTTCTCCCACTTAGCATCCTTTGGTTGCCTGTGGTTCTTTGTTTAGGGTTGAGGCTTATGGACTTTTCCCCATCTACTTTGACATGTCTGTTTCTATTGTTCTCATTCAGCTCATGCTTAGATAGTCATGTAGGTGACACTTCGTGGGTTTAGATTCTGATATTCCTGGGAGATATAGTCTCACCAAAAACTCTCAGATCATCTGGCTCTTGCAATCTTTCTACCCTATCTTCTGAAATGTTCCCTCAGTCTCACGTGCAGATGTTTTGTAGATGTGTCCATTGGGACTGGGGTCCACAACTCTGTGGTTTGATTCATTGTCATCTTCTGTAATGATCTCCATCTGTTTGAAAGAGAAGTTTCTTTGATGGGAGTGAGAACTACATTAATTGTATCTGTGGGTATGTCTTGGGGATAGAATTAGGGGTTTCTATTGCTGTGAAGAGATACCATGACCATGGCAACTCTTGTAAAGGAAAACATTTAATTATGGTGGTTCACTTACATTCAGAGGTATATTCCATTATCATCATGGTCGGAAGCAAGGCAGCATGCAGGTGCTAGAAAAGGAGCTGGGAGTTCTTACATCTTAACTTACAGGCAACCAGAACTGGTCTGTCTTACTTGAGGTGACACATTTCCTTCAATAAGACCACACCTTCCCCAACAAGGCCACAGCTCATAATAGTGTCACTCCCTCTGGTTGAACATTTTCTTTCAAGCCACCACAGGGTAAAAAGACAAATATATAGAATGTAGTTAAAGATTATGCTGGTAAAGTAGTGGTTGTAGGTTCTCCTTCAAGATCCATGACTTCACTATCCTGGATAAGTTGCCTAGGATTCCAATTCCAGGCATGATTTCCATCTTGTTGAGCAGGTTTTAAGTCCAAGTAGAAAACTGATTATATCCAAAGTGTGAGTACTACTACTGTACCCTTAGTTTTATTGTTTGATGCTACGCATTGTTGTGGTTCATAGGTATCATATTTGGGTAGGACTGTTTGTTGCTTCCCTTCATTCAGAGTTCTAGGGTGCCCTCTCTTACCATAAAAACTAATCCTCAGGGAGGAAGGCTTCAGGTCAATTGCAGCTCTAGAGCCTGTGTCTAAACATCACCAATAGGGACTTTCCATCTACTTCTGGGGGCAGGGAGCAACTAAGGGTGATAACAATAGCCTGTATGTTTTGGGGGTCCCTTTGACCACCTTGACTAACAACTCAAAAGAGGTCTTCTCATGTCTGGTGTTGGGGTTTTTGTTAGACGATTGTTGACTCAAAGAAAGATCCTTGTCAGCCTAAATGAAAAAAAAATCTTCATTTCAATGCAATACATATATTTATACACTACTTTTTTTTTTTTAGGATTCTAATTCCAGTTCTGTTTGATGCATGCCCACACAAACATAAAAACTTTCCCCTAGTAGTTATGGGAACTAAGAAGAGCAAGATTATGGTAGTGGCCGATACAGTGTCTGGTGAAGCCTGCATTCTATAGTACTCTCTAGCTAGGGCAGTTGCCCTCAGCCCCTTTGTTATAAGAGTCTTAATTTTACTCATTTGCGTACAGTGTTCACAAGTCAATCTTCTATCAGCAGCTCAACCTCCCATTATAATGCCTCACTTTGAGTATTAACATTTGAATACTCATACCAGCATTCCGATGATAGCTATTGGCTTGTATGGTAGTTCTATTTATGTTAATTCATGTTAGTTGTACAGATTACTGAGCTTCTCTTTGTAATTTGCATATGTACATGTGTTTTGATCAAATTCTTCTTCCTAGCTCTCTGTCCTGTCCTTCTCTCACATTTTCTATCCCAGTCACCTTCCCCTTCACTGATACTGGTACCCTTGTAAATTTCCATCTCTTTTCATACCACTTCCCATCATTTCTGTACCAGCTTGCATATCTGCCAACAATGTCATTCTTCCCAATGTTTTCTATCTTCACTGTTTTTGTTTCATATATTATCTGTCATTTTTGGTTTGACAAAGTCTCCTTATGTAGCCTGAGCTGGCAACCAACTCTCAGTTCTCCTTTCTCAGCCTTCTGACTGTTATGTTTGCTGACACCAGCCTAGCTTTGTTGTGATTTTTGACTTGTATCTCCTGCAGGCTTAGTGGACATGGACACCTCCTCGTGTATTGTGTGAGGGCCTTTGGTTTTGGAGCCTTGCTCTGTATGTTTGTTTCTGTGGAATTACAGTACTGGTTTGTTACTATAGCGTATCATATATTTAAAGTAAGGATGCCTCCAGTTTTGTTTTCTCTCACATTTTCCTTTAACTATTTGATATTTTTTGTCGCTCACTGTGAATTTTAGCATTGTGTTTTGTTCTTCAGTCAAATCTTTCCTTGATAATTTTAGGGCTTGCTTTGAGGCCCTACATTGCCTGTGTAATATGCCTATTCGAAAAATATCTTAATTCTTCCACTAAGTGAATACTGTATTTCTGTTTCATTTAGTGTGTCACTACTTTATCAATATTTAAAACTTTTAGGTTTATATTTTGAGTGGTTTGTTCTGTGTGTATCTTATAACCTGTGAATGTACTGAATCCACAAGTTCTAGTAACATTTACTTGGGCTTTTTATCTTTCTGCATAGGTATGTCAAGTATAAATGGAGAGAATTTTACCTTTTTCCATTCTATTTTGGTATCTCTCTCTCTGTCTCTGCCTCTGTCTGTCTGTCACTCTCTCTATATATGTATTTCTTTGTGTGTGTCTCTCTGTGTGTTTCTCTGTCTCTGTCTCTCTCTGTCTCTATCTCTGTCTCTGTCTCTCTCTCTCTCTCTCTGTCTCTCTCTCTCTTTCTCTGCCTCTCTTTCTCTCTGCCTTTCTCTGTCTTTACTTGCTTAATTGACCTAACACTTCCACTAGCATCTTGAGTAAACATGGCCAGAATGAGCATTCTTACCTTATACTGGATCTTTGAGGAAAGGCTTTCAATTTTGCAATACTGCATATAATATTAGATATGATGTACTCATACCTGAAATTTATTATATTGAGACAATTTTGTCTACTCCAATTTTGAGAACCTTTATTATGTATGGATGCTGGTCTTTGTCAAATGCTTTTCAATGCTAGTAGAAGTGATCTTGTAATTTTTAGTATATCATTTTATGAGTATAGTTCACATCATACTTGATTTGTGTATACCCATAGTCTTTGTATCCCAGAGATGAAACCACAGGTCATACTGTGATCATCTTTGTCTACTATGGAATTCATTTTGCTAACATCTTTTTGAAGAATTTTACACCTGTGTTCAAGGATTATTAACCTGAAGTTTATTTTTCTTTTTCAGTCTTTCTTTGGCTTTGGTGTCTGGGTATCATGACCTTAGCAAATGGAAATTCAAAGTATCACTTCATATTTTTTTTAGAAGGATTAAAGAAAGTTGGCATTATTTCTCTTTTGGTGTTTAAGTTCACCAGAATGTTCATCTGGTCCTGTGTTCTACAATGTGCTAGTTATACTGTTCCTTGGCGTAAACCTTAAGGAAATTATAGCTCGCTACAGAATATTTAGTCAGCCATATTTTTTGCTGCTCTATTCATGATAACTAGGAATGGAAACAGCATACATAGATGCCTTTCAAGCAATGATTATATAATGAGAATGTGATACATACACACAATAGAATTCTATTCATCCATAAAGAAAAATTAGATCATTAAATTTACAGGTAAATGAATGGAATTGAAAATTAGTATTCTGAGTTAGGTAATCCAGATCCAGAAAGAGAAACACTGCAAGCTTTCTCATATTTGTGTATCTCTGCTCCAATTCTTTTTTTTTTCATTTTTCTTTATTAAGAAATGTTCTACTCACTCCACATACTATCTACAGATTCCCCCCTCCTCCTTCCTCCCACCCCCAGCCCTCTTTCCCAAGCCACCCTGCATCCCCACATCCCCCAAATCGAGGTCTCCCATGGGGAGTCAGCAGAGCCCAGCACACTGAGCCTAGACAGGTCCAAGCCCCTTCCCACTGCACCAAGGCTGTGCAAGGTGTCACACCACAGGCACCAGATTCCAGAAGCCTGCCCATAGACCAGGGATCCCGATCCCCCTGCCTGGGTGCCCCCCAAACAGTTCTAGTCAAACAACTGTCTTCCATATCCAGAGGGTCTAGTCCAGTCCCATGGGAGCTCCACAGCCACCAGTCCACAGTTCATGGGCTTCTACTAGTGTGGCCAGTCATCTCTGCACGTCCTCCCATCATGATCTCGACGTCCCTCGCCTGCAGTATCTCTCCTCTCTCTCATCCATTGGAGTCCCGGTGTGCTCCAATTCTTTAGATTTGAATATACAATCTGAAATAACAGAATCCAGGAAAATATAAAGGGAACATGGGACAACAGGAAGGAATAGTGAGGAGAGGGATAATGGGATAGAGATGACATAAAGAGATAAAAAGACGAAAACATGGTGTGTTACATGGGGAGGAGGACATGAGGGTGATACAGAGGATGAAGGAAGAGCAGATAAATGACACTAAGGGTGCCTGAAAGCCATATGGAAAAATTATTTCATGTACTTATGATATGTATTTATGAAATATATTATTTTTATATGATGGAATTTTATATAAAAATTCCATATTTTTAACTTTTTGAAAATTCTCTGCATTGATTTCAAAAGTGTCTTTTCCTATCATACCAAGAGTGAATGAAATTTTCCTGTCCCCAGGTATTTTGCAAGTGCTTGCCGTCACTTGCTCTCTTGATTTTGGCTGTTACGATGGAGGTATAAAATGATGACACCTCACAGTAACTTTAATTTGTATTTCTCTAATTGCTAAGGATGCCAACCCCTTTTTAACTCTCTCTCTTAACCACTTTTACTTCTTCTTTTGAGATGTCAGTTGAGATCCATATCCCATGTTTTCATTGGGCTGGGGTTTTTTTTTAATTCTTTATTCTTGAATTCTTTAGATATTCTAGATATTAATCCTCTAATATAGATGTATCTGGCAAAGACACTTTCCCACCATCTATGCTTTCTCTTCACTTGATTGTTGTCTTTGCTGAGCATATGCTTTTAAGTTCTGTGAGTTCCCACTTGTCAACTGTTGGCCTTAATTCCTAAGTGAACCAAGTCCTATTCAGAAAGTCCTTTCCTGCGACGATCTTGTGGGCTGCCGCCTCTGTGTATTCCTAGCCACTTCTTTGTTTCATGTTTCGTCTTGAGGTCACCGATCCATTTGGGGTTTAGTTTCATTATTCTACATATGAGCATTCAATTTTCCCAGCACAGTTTGTCAGTGATGCTGTCTGCCATGCTCGTGAATTGGTAGAATTAATATTGTGAAAACGATCATGTTACCAAAAGCAATTTGCAGATTCAATGTAGTTGCAATCAAAATCACCACGACATTCTTCACATGAATAGAAATAATTTGAAATTCATTTGGAAGAACAAATGACCATAATCAATCCGGAGTGAAAAAATAAACAACGTTGAGTGGACTACCATGCCAGATTTCAAACTATATTACAGAGCTATTGTATTAAAACTATGATATTAGCACAGAAATGGACTCAAACATGAGTTATCATATATAAGTAGTACAGCTACTTATATATGACAAAGATGTCAAAAAATACAATGTAACCGAACTCTTCCCTGTGTATGCACAAATATGCCTGCAGGTGCATTTCACTTGTGTACATATGCACGTGATGTCCCGCGTTTACAGTTGGTGTCTTATTTACTCTCAGTCTTGTTTCATGAAATGAGATGTGTCACTGAAGCTACGGCACACTGATTCCTATTTTCAGGCTTGCTGACTCAACTATAATATTATCCAGTATGCATACCATCTTATGAGTGTTTTGGGGACCTGCACTCAAGTTCTCATGCTTGTCTGCCAAGCATTTTATTATGTCCTCTCTCCAGCTACCATTCTTTATAGGTGAATAAAACCCAGTCTGTGTGCATATCACATTTTCTTCATTCATTCATCTACAGATAGAAACCGTGCCTGATTCTGTAACACCTTTATTCCTAGTAGTACTATAATAAACCTGTGTGTGCTGACTTAGAGCCATACCAGCACACACACAGGGGAGACATTGCTGGGTCACATGGTACTTCCATTTTTAGTTTTCTGAGGAAGCTCCATGCTCTCTACACTAATTAACGTTCTTACTAACAGTGTATAATGGTTTCCTTTTCCCTGCATTATCTCTATCGTGTGTTATTAGTTATTTTTTCAAAGATAACCATTCTGATTGGGGTGAGGTGGGATCTAAGTGTGGCTTCAATTTGCATGTCTCAGATGAGTAGGGATGGTGCCTATTCTTTCATGTGTTTATGGGCCATTTGTCATTCATCTTTTGAGAATTGTCTGCTCATTTCATTAGCCCATTTATTTAATTAGGCTGTTTGGTTTTTAATATTTAATTTATTCATGTTTTTCATATATTTTAGATATTAATCCATTATTAAATATAGAACTAGCAAAGATAATCTCCAGTTTTGTGGGTTGTCTAGGTGCTTGTTTCATTTTCTATGCAGAACTTCTTTAAATGCTGATTTGTATGTGTATGAATGTTTTGCAAGTCTGTACCATGTGCATGACTGTTACTAACATAGTTCCAAAGTAGATGTTGAATTCCCTGGTACTGGAAATCCAGATGATTGTGAAAAATTTGTGAGTGCTAGGAACCAAACCAAGCTCCTCCACACTAAGAGCTTTTAGTCTCCTTAATAGCAACAAGCAATCCAAACTCAGAACATTTAATATACTCTCTTCCTCTCCCTTCCTCCCTACCTCTGTTCCTCCATCCCTCTGTCTCTCTGTCTCTCTGTCTGTCTCTCTGTCTCTCTGTCTCTCTGTCTCTGTCTCTCTCTCTCTCTCTCTCTCTCTCTCTCTCTCTCTCTCTCTCTCTCTCCTGCCTTCTCTCTCCTTCCTCCTCTCTCTGCAATATATGGTATATTATGCATATATGTGGGCGAGCTTTGCACATAAGGGTGCATGCAGAGGCCAGAGATTGTTGAGATATCTGCCTCAGTTGCTTCTCCAGGTTATTTTTGAGACAGCATCTCTCACTAAACATTTACTTCACTGTTTTGGCTACACTGGCTAGCAAATAAACCCCCAACACCTGCCTGTTTTTCTCCCATCCCCCAATGCTGGGGTTGCAGTTGTATACCAACACACCCAGCATTTCTAGGATATTGGAGATCCAACCTCAGGCCTTCGTGTTTGTTTAGCAGATATATTACTTTCCCAGCACTCTATTTAATTTCATGAAATTTAGCAAAAGGATTCTTGGTATTATTTTCTGAACTACTGAGGTCTATTCCAGAATATCCTAACCTAAGCTAATAACTTGAAGCCAAATGGCATTTTTTCTTTAACGTTTTTTTCTCCTTGCTCTTTTCTGTCCTCTAACAATTTCAGAGTTACAGGTCTTACACTGAGATATGTGACCCATTTTGAGCTAACCTTTTTATAGATTGAAGTAGGGATATTTTCACTCTTTTGCATGTTGTTTCTAGTCATCCCAGCACCATTGGTTACAGAGACTCTTTTTTTTTCCTGAAGTATTTTTTTATATCTTTGTTAAAAATCAGGGCTGTGACTGTGTGTTCTCATACTTATGTCCTGCATTCTATTCTGCATACCTGTCTTTGTGTCTGACTATGTTGTTTTTGTTACTTTGTTTCTGTCATATAACGTGAGATCTTGTATAGCGTTGCCTCAAGCATTGTTCTTTTTGCTCAGTTTTGAGATACCTATGTTTTAGGATTCTTGATATTATTAGCAAATTCCTTATTTCTTCCAAATTTTCTCATAGTTTCTCATTATACAACCTGCAATGTCACCCTTGCTCCTAGATTTAAAAATAATCAATATATTCTCCTTATTCCTTGTTATTGGATTGTAAGCCTATCTTCAAAGTTTAGTCTCCAACTCACACCATTTTTATTCTGTTTTCCTTTCTATAAGAAATTCAAAAACCCTATTTGAGGAGTTAGTAGTAATTGAAACATTTATACTTTATTAGAATGGGCCCATAATATTTCCTAGACACAAACAGTAGAGATTATTTTAGTTGTTTTAATTATGTACTTACTTTATAAACACGATTCTACTGTTGAGTGCATTTTCCAAAGAAATATTCGCATTCCCTTTTTATTCAAAGATGTGTTCTGTGCATGTGTGTGTGTGTATTATCTCATATATTTCCATCCTACTGTTGACTCTGATAACAGAGAATACATATAATTTTCATGAAGCATTAATGAGTCATGTAAACTTTAATTACCAAGAAGCCTCTACTTGATTTCTAAATTTACAATTAACAGATAAAATACATTTTAAAAGAAAATAATATGGACATAAAAAGAAAATATCTGCCTCTCGTCATTTCTACAAAATGATACTTAACAATGTTTAGAGAATGAGAAATGAAATTTCTGAAATTCTAAACACAATTATTCTGCATACATAACCTCAGATATTACATTTTTCATTAAAATATAAAAAAATTAAAGCACAACTATACTTATCTATAAAATATAATTATTGTCTGAGGAAATCACATCTAAGGAATTTATGGGCAGTAAATAAAATGAAACAGTAAAAGACCAGAAGTGAAAATGTCCTTTCATTACTTTCTTCTATAGCCTCCTTCTGATGCCAGCCAGTCCTTAAGTAGATGGAGACATCATGAAGGAATGCTCCTTTTCATTTCCTTGTCACCCAGGTTCTACAGTGTTTAGCATTAGAAATTCTTAAATGAATATATTCACTAGCACACTGAAGCAGGAGAACATAAGATTTTTAAAATTTTGGCACTTCAACATTTAAACCATCACCTCTAATATATTAAATAGCATATCCCATAATGTACTGATTGGAGTTAAATAGATACTATGTAGAAATGTGAAGTGTTTCAATTTCGCTATGCAGTACTCTCTAATTAGTGCACACTTGAACTTTTATGAGTAACTGTATTCTCATAAATGTTACAAAGCATATGCCTTAATCATCAAATAAAATAAAGGATTATGTTAAGTTGGTCTTGCTGATGCAAGCCTGTGTACTAAGCTCTGCAGGAGGCTGAGGCTAGACTATCTTATGTTAGGGCCACTGTATAATAGAGTGAGTTCAGAACACGGTGGAATCTTAAAGATCATACTTTAAAGTAAAAGTAAATGAACAAAGAGGACTGAGGATATACCTGAGTGGTAGAGCATTTGCCTAGTATAGTGCATGAGGCCTGGTTCAATCCATAGTACCATAAATAACTTATCAACTACCTAACTAAAGAGTGAAAATCCAAACAATTATTTTAAATATATGAAAGTAAATACCTTGAAAATTAAAATAGGAAAAGTGCTGCCTAAATTTGAATTCTCTGGATTTGAAACCAGGCAAGGCTTGGTTATACCATTCTGTGGCACTGAGGTTGACACGTAATTATTGAGCTATTGCTTACGCAGATGTGTCAGGGAAGAGAAGATGACTGTGTGAATCTGTCACGGGGCTAAAAGAAACAGCAAGAGCTTCAAAGGGAAATTGCAGAATTGAACAGAAAGAGCAGCGAAATGGGATTTCATTTAGCTCTGCTTCTTGAGAGGAACATTATTAGAATTAATCACAGAATGATCAGATTGGAAGTGTCTAAAAAAGCCTAACTTGGAGGTTTTTGGGAGGCAAAGAATGTGAGACAAATTCAGTTTCTTATTGTGACAGAATGACAAAGAAGCCATTCATGTCATTGGGACTAGCTTGAGCTTCGGTGTGTTTCACGTTACAGTTCCCTCGCTGGGGAAGTGCAAGTACCAAGGACAATGATCAGAAGTTCATTGTCATCACAGAGTACATAATGAAGTGCATTTACTTGACGTTACCAGTGTTCTGGTTGTTAAAAGGATATAAGGTAGGGAAAGATCTGAAGAAAGTGCTTCTTGGGCTTTATAAAGCCGTCAGTTTAAAGTTAGCCTTTAGTATACTGAAGACACTAATCCTGAAGTAGGACAATAGAAACCTGATGCCAACATGCTAAGTAGTAAACCAGTACCTATCTAACTTATGTTTAAATAGTTCTCTTCAGTAAGACACTTGGATTAAGTAAATTTTAGTGTATAAATAATGAAGTCAATACACATATTTCAACTCCTCCACATAGCTTCAATCCAGGCAGTGTCTACGTAAGCAATGTAAAACTATGAAAAGATTGCTAAAGCTGCACACAGGACAAGATGGAAGTCAATAGATCTATGACTGGGGTGTGTTAGTGTTAGTAATTTTTCTGTAAGCTTTTGGAAGTCATTTTTGTAAATATGTAAGTTAAAAGGATTAATAATCAATCGGTATTCATTTGAGACCTTTGTATAATAAATCTAGCATATATTTTATACCTTTGTGAGTAGCCAGATATTAAAAGTGATTAATATATATTTCAATGCCCTACACCCTCCCATCAAACTCCTTTGTATGTTCACTGTTCTTCATCCAGTCAAGTTTGCTCTTTGCTCAGTGGCTAGTCTTTCTTGTCTGTCTTCTCATGGCTTGCTTCTTTGACATTCAGGGCCTGCACTGACTCCCTCTAACAAGTCTTAAGCACAAGCTGCATCCCCTGACTCAACTCTCATTGTTTTCTTTAGTAGTTTCATGGTGTGTATTTTCTCCTCCCACATATTTATGCATATGCTTGTTTTCATCATTAGGATGTACACTCTATGAAAACAGGGCCCTTTCTGTTTTCTATCCTGTCCCTGGTAAGCAAAGTAGAGATTCACATTTACAATGTATATATTAAAATGAGAGAATGAATAAATTGTATGATTATATTTAGAATAGCTGCTTTGGAACATTCTTAAAGGGCAAAATAATCGTTTTCCTTAACATTTACTAATTACAATCTTTATATTTTGTATGACCCTTTAAAGATGATTTTAAGATCGTTTATAATATAAAACATATAATTTATTGTTGCTGTATTTTAGAGAACTGGATGTTCACTATTTTTAAATATTTTAATTTCCTAGGAATAATTATAAGTAAAATAAAAATAATATAAACTTAAAATATGCTTCGCGCTAGTCCCTGTTCCCAGCAGAGCTGTTTGTGTAGATGTTTTAAGATGTTTAAGTTTTCTTATATTTTATTCGAAGCTACATACAGCAGCTTAAGTGCATCCTTTTTTCACAGTGGCTGCAGTCATGTTGCATTATTATCACCTTTTAGGTACTGTTGGCAGAGATCACCTCATAGCAGTATTCACATAGCTGTTTGCACACTGCAGTTTCACCCTTTATCCAAAGTATCTAAATTTTTATATGCAATAGGAAGAACAATCACCATACTATGGTGGCTTATTTTTCATTTCACTTATTTTGCTTTTGTGATTTTTTTTTTCAGAAATTGAGAAATTTCAAGGTTCAGATGGAAAAAAGGAAGACGAGGAAAAGAAATATCTTGATGTCATCAGCAACAAAAACATAAAGCTTTCTGAAAGAGTATTGATTCCTGTTAAGCAATACCCAAAGGTACTGCATGCGGCATGCACTTTGTTCTCACTGTGTTTGGACAAAAATGATAAATGTCTTAGTCTTCATTGACTCTTATGACATAAACATGTAAGGGTTTGCTGTATGGATATATGCAAATACATGGTACCGATACAGTAAGAAAAACCAAAAGTGCAGTGATAAGCATCATTTTCAACTGAAGCCTAGTGAAATTTTATTTTGTACATGGAAAGCATAATTACACCTTTTAGTCGTTTATTCAGCATGGCAGTGAATTTGCCCAGTTATGGACACTACATTATTAAGTTTTCTTTTTTGATTTTATATATATATATGTATATATATATTCTTATTTTAAAAGAGAATAGAAAATATATAACATTAGCTAATCACTAGAGTATTGTTATATTCAGGAAACGGTGTGTTATTGGTCTCTTGGTTTTTACGTTCTTGTATTTTATAGTCAATTTTAAAACTAATTATTGTATTGTTTCCAGGGTAATACATCTCTAAATACTCTTGTACTCATAAGAGATGATTATAATATAATATAGCATTCATTGACAAGGTTTCATGGGCAATATTAATTAATTTCAGTGGATGAAAAGGTTTCTATTTTGGCAAATAAATGAAAAAATCTAAAAATAGTTCAGATAAATCAAGCTGATAATATACTTTCTAATGAGTGAATTTGAAGCAAGGACCATGTAATTATCTTAATAAATAAAGATTACAGAAGTGAATGCTATAGTTTACCAATCACCTTTTAACGTGATAAACTGGAGTAAATATAATTAAGTCAAATGCTTTGTTTACAATCACCTAAAATATGGAAATATCTGTTATATCAACAAACCATTTAATTTAGCTTTCAGATGATATTTTTAAGGTGCAAGTAAGTTTTGGTTTCATTTTATTAAACTAGACTTAGTCTGTTGCAAGCAATTCATGGTCAGTAGAAATATGTTTTTGTCATAAATGTTATTTGATTTTTGTGAATATCAAATCGGACTACCATATAAAAGTGCATGAAGGGTTTTGTTGCGTAGCAATTATGATAGCCATGTGGTGGACTATGAAAAAGAAATTAATAGTTTTATTAACCAATTATATTTTCAAATAGAGGGTTATTTTCTTAATCTAAAGCTAAATACGGCATGACTTCATACTGTCCTTTCTGATAACACTTATCAGTCTGGTTTGTGAAACCATAACAATGAACTGCTTCTCTGTAGCCTCTGGCCCAAACTCATCGACAACATGGAAGGCATTAAGAGACCTGAATATATATATATATATATATATATATATATATATATTGTTAAAGGTGCGTATTGATAATGCTGAATATGAGTCCGTAATTAATTCATAATGGCAACTATTAAAACAGGGATATTACGCAGCATCACATTTTTATGTGTGGTATATTTTCCTAATTAATTTGAAGATCTTCAAACACAAAAGTTTGGAAATTGTTTTTACTTAGATGTTTTGGAAACAGAACGCTTAAGCTAGGGCTAATGTTGGCATGCCACAGAATATGTGACATTTATGCTACAGATCAGAAAACTGGAATATTGTGGGTTTTTAAAACACTCTTTTTGTTACTGATGGAGATTTTAGTACATACTTGTTCCTTTTTTTAGATAGTTATATTTTTAATTTGACTGATCATGCTCATGTGTTTGTGTTAGTTCTCATGTAAAGTGTGGAAGAATTTGAACGATGATAGCACTAATGATAATTGTGTATAAAGTAGTCTTGTGACAACTCATGCTTCAGAAAACCCTCGATCTTTTTAATTGCTGAATAGCCTGCCAGCCCTTTTAATGTTTTCAGTCAATATCTATTCCACTTATTAACCACACAGATATGAACTCTAGATTCCTTTGAGAGAATACCGTGAAAGAGGCTACCTACCTAACTCTATTCTGTTTAGCTGCCTATCAGTGGTAGTCTATTTGGTTTTTATTATATAACAATAAAATCAGATTTCCAAAGCACACCCTCTCTCATCATTTTCTATAATCTTTTCTAAGCTCACTATATTTATTACAGTGTATTGATTCTCTATGAGTACTTATTGACACTTCTCACAGAATGTCAGAAAATAAATGCATTTTGACTGTCGAACTTTAGCTGATATACATTCATGAGCTCAGTGATCATGATAACTAGGTGTTGTGATACCGTGAAGCACCGAACAGTGACATGGATATAAAATTGAATCTTAGATATTAAAATGTGATTTATCCTTTGGGGATGGGCTCTCCAGAATGACCTGCCTTATTTACAGCTCTCTGAGACTCTTCTCTCCCCTTGATGCCTGCTGTCTGCACCAGTAATGAAGGTG
This sequence comes from Peromyscus aztecus, assembly GCA_902168405.1. Lineage (NCBI taxonomy): Eukaryota > Metazoa > Chordata > Mammalia > Rodentia > Cricetidae > Peromyscus > Peromyscus aztecus. The sequence goes on from CABHPQ010159648.1 coordinate 21,722, forward strand.
TTGATGACACGGTCCTTTCAAACAAAGGGCAATAAAGAACTGTGGGAAGTCTTGGGGGAAATGACCTTATCACGACTTTACTACATGACCTTTTTCAGATAGATTTTGTTTCAATTAGTCTCCAACTTCTGGCTAATTTGCTGACTTAGTTGAATACTACAAGGAATTGAAAGTTTAGTATCTTAAATTATTGAAACTATAAGAATGCTGTTGAAGCATTTTAATAATGACTTATCTAACCATAGCATTTTATTTTTATTGATTTAATTTAGGGAAAATAGGCCATGTTATCAGATCATTTTAACAGACAGTTTTTAATATTTTGGTGACAAGATTTATATAGGTGTATTCCGGCATCTTGCTTAAAAAAAGAAGGAGATTGCATTTTTGCTGCATTCTCCACAAGAATAGTTAACTGTCAGGTGTTAATTTGGTTCACTATAATAACTTCTTTTTTAAAAAAATTTATTTAACTTTATTCTATGTGAATTCATGTGAAGGTGTGAGATCCCCTGGAACTGGAGTTACAGATGGTTGTGAACTGCTATGTGGGTGCTGGGAATTGAACCCAGGTCCTCTGGAAGAGCAGCCAGTGCTCTTAACCTCTGAGCCATCTCTCCAGCCCCCCCTGTAATAACTACTTATTGTCTATATGTTTTCAATAACATCAGAGAACTTACTTAAAATATGAGTGAGATTTCTTTCTCTCTCCCTCTCCCTACCCTCTCTCTCTCTCTCTCTCTCTCTCTCTCTCTCTCTCTCTGTGTGCATGCACATGTGTACATGCTTGTGGAGGTCAGGAAAAACCAGGGGCCAACCACCATTTTGAAATACGCATTGTATATATCTTTGCCCTGACAAGGAGAGTCAGCAATTTTTTTTTTTTTTTTGTATTTTGGCCTCCTGAATCAATGTCTTCCTATGAAAAAGATGCCTCATGTGGTAGTTTGAATGTAATTGGCCCACATAGGTTCATAGTAAGTGGCACTGTTGGATGGTGTGGCCTAGTTGAAGGAAGCATGTCACTGTGGGGATGGGCTTTGAGGTCTCCTTTGTTCAAGCTATGCTCAGTGTGGTACACAGTTCATTCCTGTTGCCTGTGGATTAAGATGTAGAACTCTCAGCTACCTCTCCAGCAGCATGTCTACCTGTGTGCTGCCTTGCTTCCTGCAATGACAATAATGGACTAAACCTCTGAAACTGTAAGCCAGCCTCAGTTAAATGGTTTTTTTTTTTTTTTTATAAGAGTTGTTGTGGTCATGGTGTCTCTTCACATCACTAAAAACCCTAACTAAGACACACCATCCTTAACAGTAGCTTCTCATCCTGAAATCCATCTGTGCTGTATGTCACAGTTCAACACATGTGGTGATATTGTATTCCCCAATATATTGTGCACCCTAATAAACTTATCTGGGGTCAGAGAACAGAACAGCCACTACATAGACATAGAGGCCAGAAAATGGTGGCACACACACCTTTAATCCTATCACTTGAGAGGCAGAGAGCCATCCGGATCTCTACGAGTTCAAGGCCATGCTGGAAACAGAGCCAGGCATGGTGGCACACAACTTTAATCCCAGGATTTGAGATCTGGTGTCTTGCTTGGGAAAGGCACATGCCTTTAATCCCAGGAAGTGATGACAGGAAGCAGAAAGGTATATAAGGCTTGAGGACCAGGAACTAGAGGCTTTGGGCAGTTAAGCTTTTAGGCTTTTAGCAGCAGCTGAGATCCATTCAGATGAGGACAAGTAAATAAAATCATAATTAAAAAACAAAGAAAAGCTTAAGAAACACTCAAACATACACATACATGCAAAAACAGAAATCATAATATACAAGCAAAGACCTGAAAGATAATGCCCAAGTTAGCAATATGAGACAAAATATGTCTACAAAAATACCCTTGAGTTCATCTTTTTGGTTGAGCCTGTCTTTTTACTGTGAGTTGTTTGTTACGTTTTTTTTCTTTCAGTTAGTGGCAGTTTGGCATGTCTTCAAGGAAATCCCAGAGTCAGTGCTGACACACAAAGCTATTATATGTATAAGAAATAATGGGAGTAGTTTGGAGTACAAATCCTAACAAAGCGTGTTATTAATTTTGGAAGACTGAAATATTACATATTTTTTGAAATACAATCAAGAATTATCTGATAGGACTTAAGAACCCAAGATATATATAGATACACACACACACACACACACACACACACACACACACACACACACACAT
>CABHPQ010159648.1:24054-65388 GCA_902168405.1 Peromyscus aztecus
TTCATGTGAAAATTTCCAAGAATCTGAGTAAATGTGAGAAATGTTAAAAAATCAGACATGGATGGCTTCCATTGTAAGAGGACATTTGCTTGTTTCTAGTGCACCTTTTTGTATACCTGAGCAATTCATCCTCTCAGTGACTAAAATCCCCTTTCTTGGTATATTTAGTACCCTTCAAAAAATGCATTAGACGTTTTTTTTTAAGTAAATTTGTCCCAATGATCACATTTTATTTATCAAGTTGACTGTTACCATCTTTTAAAAGCAACATATATATATATATATATATATATGTGTGTGTGTGTGTGTGTGTGTGTGTGTGTCTATGTATGTATGTATGTATGTATGTATTTATGCATGTATGTATATAATCTCCAAGAATGTAAATATGCCTCACACTCTCACAGTTAGCCCCTTGTAACATAAAATACAGCAGCATTCCTTCCTTGTTTATCAAATAGATTCCTTATATAGATCAATGTGGAAAAACAGAGTATGAGAATATGTTTCAAAGCAGTCCCCTTGCCTTGTGGTTGTCTCTTAGGGCTGCCAGCATTTCTGACTGGAGATGTTCTCGCCTCCAGGTGCAATTTCCCTGTCCCCTCTTAGGTTGTCAGCTTTGTGTTCGAGAAGATGAAATACTGCAAATTTTCCATGAATGCCATCCTAATTTAACAAATAATGATTGGGTCCCATCGTTATAGACATGTGTAAACTGACCACCACATTCAAAAGCCAAACAGAATTATGTACGAATTTGGTAACAACACCTATGTGTATATTTTAAAATGAATAGAGAACTAGTTAACCCTGCAGGGAGCACACTGTGTAGCACTGACTCTTTTTTTATTTCACTTCTTGAAATAAAGAACATATTTGACAAGATTTTACAATTTCAGTTTAATTCACATCAGTTTCCTAGCCTGCCACCTTTGTGTTTAAATATCAGTTGAGAAAATAATGTGCAGCCTCGATTCAAATTTTACATGAGGAAACTTATTCCCATATGCTTTGGAGCTTCTTTATATTCTTGAATTGATCCAATTTCCAACAAAATTTAGATATGTGCAATGGTACAATATCTACTGCTCCTCTTTTCTGATGCCCTTTGATCTTAGTTAATGCCCTTTAAATTCTATTACTTTCTCATTTTGTGGTTGTATTCATTCTCACCATCTTATAATAAATTCTTTTTCTTTGAGAAAATATTTTTCCACTTTTATTGAAGATAGATTATTTTCTCACATACTATATCTTGATTACAGTGTCCTCTCCTTCTACTCCTCTCAGTCCCCTCACCCCTGATCTACTCCCTTTCTGTCTATTATTAGAAAAGAACAGGCTTCTAGGGGATAATAATAAAATACAATAAGATAAAACAAAAATTATTACATTAGAGTTGAACAAGACAATCAAACAGAAGGAAAAGAGCCTAAGAGCAGGCACAAGAATTAGAGTCACCCTTATTCACACACTCAGGAATCCCATAAAAGCACAAAACTGAAAGCCATAATTTATGACAGTGAGGACCTGATGCAGACTCATGCAGGCTCTGAGCATGCTGCCTCTGTCTCTGTGAGTTCATATGGACTTTGATCATCTTAACTCAGAGGACCTTGTTTCCTCCACCCCTTTGGATCTTACACTCTTTTTCCTTCTTTTTCATGGGGTTTCTGAACCCTGAGGGGAGAGATTTGTTGGGCCCATTTAGGACTGAATGTTTGAAGGCTTCTCAGTCTCTGTAACATATGGCTGTGGGTCTCTGTATTTGTTCCCATCTACTGCAGAAGGAAGCTTCTCTGATGATGGTTGAGCAAAACACTGATCTATGAGTAGGGAAGAATGCCATTAGGAGTCATTTTCTTTCAACTTTTACTTATTGATGGGGGAATGTCTTTTTGTATGCTGTGAAAATATGTTGCTCTGATTGGTTGATAAATAAAGCTTTTTGGCCAATGGTGAGGCAGAATAATAGGGTGAGGTGGGACATTCTAACTAGAGAGGAGTCCCCCATTAACTTATTTATTTATTCATTTATTTGCTCTGTAGTATTTGGTTTTACCATTGTTCCTAAGCTATCTATTCTCTGGTTCTTGCTGACTTAAGCAGTTTTGGGTGTGGGTTCCATCTTGTAGGGTGGACCATCTTACGTCAAATCAGATACTGGGTGGTTACTCCCATAAGCTTTGTTCCACCATTGCCCTAGCATATCTTGCAGGTAAGACAACATTGCAGATCAAAGGGTTTGTGTCTGTCTTGGTGCTTACATTTATGTTAAGGTAGTGTGCCTATTTCTCTCCCGAGCCAAAGATGCTAGAATGTGGGAGTGAAGGCTCTGTGTAGGCACCAGCTTGACTTCTTCATGTTCAAGGAGTTGTGTAGGTGTTGTCTTCAGCAATGGAACCTTGCTTGACAACAAATTCTTAATTCTAAATTCTGAGTACGTCTTTCAATATTCCTTTTCATGGGCTTAGCTACCCTCACAAACATGTCCTTTTATGTCCTGGCATTTTACCAGTCTTTCTTGCTTTGTAAATACCTTTACTCCATTTTAGCCTATTATTTCCATGGTATGGTGATATCTCCATGCCCTCCACATGGAAAGCCTTTGAGTATAAAAACAACATGTGATGAGGGTGTAAACTTGTGTATCTGCAGACATGTTAATGATAGATAGGTAGATATGAACATAGGAGCCCATACAGGACTTTGTGCTGTTTCTGTTACTATTCACGTTATTCTCCTAATAACAAGGATAAAAGTAGATTAGGATAAAATCATTTAAAATGGCAAAATAGAAAAATCTATGATATGAGATATTTTTCTTAGGACAGGTGAAAAAGTAATAAACACTAAGAATTAAGTGGGGTTTTTTGTAGGTCTAGTATCTCATAGCTGTTATTTATTGTTAAAATTATCTTAATAATGCTATCCTTCCATTTTGATAGATGAATAAACCGAGTCTCAGAAGAACTGTCTTGCTAAATCTGTCATTAGGGGGTGATATCTCATATGTCCATGTGTGGGTAACTCCTAAAACCTGGAGCTTTTTCCCATGTTAGGTAAATTGAAAGACCTAGAATGTCTTAGTAACTTATCTGTTGTTGTGATAAAACACCATGACCAAGGAATGCATCTTAATCCCTCCCAAACATTTCCATCAACCTAGGACTGACCAAACTTTCAAACATATGAGCCTTTGGTGACATGTTCATTTAAACCACAACATGATTTAAATGAATGTTTCTTTCTATGCTTGTGGTGGGTAGCTGCTTAGACTTGGGAGGTTTTTTTTACTATAATTTTAGCACACACTGTCATGTAATACCGAGAAATTTGACCCCAAACATGAATGAAACACTCATCAAATACATTTAAAAACTGGGGGAAAAGAATGAAGATTTTGTCAAATGGAAAACTAATGCATTTTCTGTTTTTCATGTGTTGATGTAATGTAGAAATGAAGAGTTTATCAGTTAGGGGACATCAAACTTTAAAACATCCACTTTAAGTGAGAAAATAAACACACATCAAACATAAACAGAAATGCTTAAAGCTGGAGCCTCTTCCCTAGAACACTACTAGTCATGTGAACATTCACTGTAAGTCACACAAGCCACAGTGAGTGCTGTTTTCGTTCTCTTAGTCTGTAGAGAACTGAAGAAGAAGAGATCAAATTCTAAAACCAAGTTTTCCTTAAGATTCAGAATGTGACACTGCTTACAATTGAATCCATAAGTCTTTTTAGCAAAACATCTCCCTGACATTAAACTAATATATATTTCATGGTCCTCTATTACAAAGAGGCATTAGAATAATTTTGCAGATAAATTGGAAAGAACTGCAATTACTAATCTTAGTGTAGTAACTTTGAGCCAGAAAGACAAACACAGCATGTCTTCTCTTATTTATGTTTTCTAGCTCTGGATTTGAGTCAACAGCCTGGGGTAACTACTGTAAGCAGGAAAGTAGTAGGGACAGAGGGTAAAACATAGGTGCTATGATGGGGCAAAGGAGAAAATGGGAGGGGGATAAACTGGGGAGGGTCAGAAGGTTAGTGATAGCATTCCGGATGTTTGAAAAACCGATAGGAAAGTATTTTACATATATGTTCTAAAAATCTCAACAATTTAGATAAAAAAGATAGATCTGGACAAGGACTGCTAAGTTTGCCAAGCCCCCGGCTAGAAAAACAGCTGCCTTAGTCCTCTAGTATTCAAATTTATAGAAATAATAAAGTCTAGTAGAAGAGTTTCTCCTGGGTCCTTTGGTTGGATATTCTACTAAATTAAGGAATGACTTCTACAGGTATAACTCAGTTGTTTGTGAATTCTTATGGTGATTAGAAAGAAAATCCGCTGTGTTATAAATCAACTTGATTTAATGAAGTGTAGAGGCTACTGTTCATGTTTTCTTTTTTATCCCCAAAATGTTCTTATTCTAGAAGACTCTGTTGTACTTGATTATTTTTTTTTCTGCTCCAATAAGTATCTTAATGAAAATAACTTCTCATTTAGTCTATCTTGCATGCATTTTTTTCTTTTGGTTTCTGGAACAACACAATTTTATTGTCTCTTAGATATGGTTATGTTTCTTAGACTAGTCTGCTGAATTATATCCTTTGCATATAACTTCTTATTGCTGGAATTACTAATAAATTTTCTATAGTTCATACCTCTATCTGCTCTCACTCTCTCTTTGTTAGTGCATAAGTTGTGTTTTATTTTTATTTTTATTTATTTATTTATTTATTTATTTATTTATTTATTTATTTATTTATTTATTTATGTTGCACCAGCTGATAGTCCTCTTGTGACTATGCTCCCTGGAGAGTTGTCAACTTGATCACATCACATGGTTATCTAGGTATAGCAGTTCACAGTCAAATAATTGTCTCACTGTACACTTTGCTCATCTTTAATCTTTCTACTGTGTGACAACATAATTAGATTAATTTGTTAGGCCACAAACTAAACTTTTCTTGCTTCCATCTTTTCTCCTTACAGTATGTCCAACCATCTAAGTGAGTAGCCTTTTCTTCAAGCAGAATCAAGTATCAGAGGAGTGTGTAGGGAATATTGAGGAGTCTGAAGACTCTGTTGTCCTCTTAGAGAAAACTGCTGGGATAGACTTTTTCTGATGGAACTTTTGTGCAGTGTACTCTGGTGGGGGAATCTCAGTTTCTGGGGAAAGACTTGCATCATAAATGACTATCAATTTCAGTTTATTTGTGCTTTGAGCTGCTAACCATTGCCTTAGGAACAACCAAACTGAGAAGTTAGGCATTTCATTTTTTTTTCTGTGCACAGCTTTTGCAAGTCAGGGTGGATAGAAGGAATTCTGCCATAGAGATGACAGACCTGATTACAAACATGCAGACAAATAATGCAGGAAGCAATTTTGTATTTGAAAGTTTTTCCATCTTTATAGGTCTCTCCCTCATCAGACAAACTGACTTCCAGGATATTGAAGGGACTAGAAATTATTTTATTACCGTTTCTATTTTTATTTATTCTTTTTGGAGAAAAACAAACCATTAAAGATTAAGAAATTACAAACAGTTATATAACAGAAAATTAGAAATTGATCATGTGGGCTCAGGAAAATAAGCAAGATTCTGAAAGTACTTGAGAAGTGCTTTTATTTTACATCTTGTACTGATGGTTGGCACAGAAGTAGCCTGCAATTAAAAACAAACAAACAAACAAGTAAATACTAGCATGGAAACGCAAATCTTAGGAAAGGGAATCTGATTTCTAGAATTCTTACATTGATACCATCAAAGACAAGTTTCTAAACAAAAAGATACAAGGAATTTTATATGTGTGTACACATCTGCTCCTGTGTGTGTGTGTGTGTGTGTGTGTGTGTGTGTGTGTATGTGTCTGTGTAAAAGGAAGAAAAGTAAAGAAGCCATTACCTATTCAAAGGAAAATACAGAAATCAGTAGAAAGCTGTTCTGGTTGCTGGTCCTCTAGCCAAAGGTTTTAAAATAGCTGCCTTAAAGAACTAAAGCAAGACATGAGGAAATAAAGATAATGTGTGAATCATTGGAGGTATCAGTAAAGATCCCAAACCAAGCACAATCTGGAATTCTACAGCATAAAAGTACAAACACTTTGAAAATTATTAAGATGAATTCTAATGTATGTATATAAACAGAAGAAACAATAAATATAAAGAAAGGACTATAGAAATTATTGACTCTTTCTGGCACAAAGGAAAAAAAAAGGAGGTGAACCTAAGAGATTTAGGGCACATCATAAAGCAGACAAAGAAGCATTACAACTCCAGAGACAAGGGAACAATTAAGAGGATATGTGATGTGATAATAATGGAAAACTTCCCAAATTTGACAAAAGGCAAATAATAGATGTCAAAAAAGAAATCAGAACTCTAGGGAAGATGAACCCAAAGAGACCTACCTACAGACACTTCTGTGAAACATTTTAACAAGACAGACAAAAAAATAATCAGTAGTAAGGAAAAAGCAACTTGTCACATACTAGGGTACCCAGTCAGACCCCCTGTTGCTTTCTCATCTGACATTGTATATACTAGGATACTGTGGTCTTCTATCTTCAGAGTCATAAAACAAAACACTACAAATACAAAACAACAACAACAACCAATGCCAGCCAAGAATCCTGCAGATGTTACAATAAGTAGATTGCTGTGGATATCGTTCTGTATAAATAAAACACTGATTGGCCAGTGGCCAGGCAGGAAGTATAGGCGGGACAAGGAGAGAGGAGAATTCTGGGAAGTGGAAGGCTGAGTGAGAGACACTGCCAGCCGCCGCCATGACAAGTAACATGTGAAGATGCCGGTAAGCCACGAGCCACGTGGCAAGGTATAGATTTATAGAAATGGATTAATTTAAGATGTAAGAACTAGATAGCTAGAAGCCTGAGCCATTAGGCCAAACAGTTTAAACAATATAAGTCTCTGTGTTTACTTGGTTGGGTCTGAGTGGCTGTGGGACTGGTGGGTGACAGATTTGTCCTGACTGTGGGCCAGGCAGGAAAACTCTAGCTACAGTAGACTTCTACTCCAAAAATGATGGCTAAAATTAAGGCAGTCTCTGATAAACAAATACAGGTGGAGATTTTCACCATTAGAGTCTTCTGTGAGAATATTTGAGAAAATCTAGTAAACAATAACTTTTAAGGATTGAGTAATGTTTCCAATAATGATAAATAAACAAGGTGTAAGACAAACATAATTGTAAGAGTTGTTACTCTTTTTTCTACTTAATTTAATCTGAGATACTTGGGCAGTGGGGGAGAGCTGTTGTTTAATGGATAAAATTTCATCTGTACAGAACAGCATGATAGAACACAATCACTGACAATTTCGTACCATTACAAATGCATTTTATTCCATGAATTATAAACAAGCATAAATGTAATTTTCATGTGCACCTTCATAAATTTCAATGAGTTGGAGAAACAGACCCAGTAGCTTCCATTACCTTGTCCTCTGTCATAAATTTCTCTGAACTGTTCTCATTTCTACAGTAGCCTTTTACAGTGTCTTCTTAGCAGACTCGGAAGCTCCATCTGTAAGATATGGGTCAGATGTTGCCCTTCCTTTCCATATTAAGAACATGTAGAAGAGCTCCAGTGTCTCCATCTTGACACTCACAATAACCACTGCCTCTCCCTTTTATTTTTCCACAGTGTGCATCACCTTTCAACACATTTTGTACTTTTCTTATTCACTGCATGAAAGCACTCCCCCTCCCCATTACATATGGAGCAAGATGGCATGCTGGTGTCTTGCTCAGTCACTCTTTTATTTTAGTTATGTATAAGTACCTAAGCACTAAATATTTGCCGACTACACATAAGAAAGTCTGTCCTGGGCTATTCTTGCTGGTATAGACACATTTTCTATGAAACAAGGCTAGAATATGGGTCCCCAGACCATCCCTCATCTTACAGAATTTCTGCAAATCCTGTCCAGGGAGCAGTCCCCACACACACTCAGAAAGGGATCGGCACGGCTGATGCTATTATAACCTCACTGCTTCTCTAGTCTTGCTGCAGAGTCCACCTACAAGAGTAAAATAATTCTAGTGGAAAATTTACTTGACTCTCATGCCCACCTAATCAATTATGTTACCTAACCAAATTTCCTATTTAAAATTAAGTTAAAAGGTTAACTCAGGAATCACTTTCAACTCATCATTGAATATTGTATTATGGTTTTATTACCTAATCACCCATTTTTACTAAGTACAGTATATTGAACATTATTTGACCTTTTACAAAAGAGCTTTCATAGCCTGTACATCATCCTTCAGAATATTAATTTCAATTAACTCATTCAGTCATTCGAGAGATATTTATTGGATCTACATTAGACATTTGGCATTCATCTTGTAACTCTGCATGTGAAAAAGATGGAATTCTGCAGAATATTAAACAATCTTCCTAATGTATCCTACTTTATGATGGATACATAAAACCTGGGGACTGTGTTAACTCATATAAAAAACTTAAGCCCATTTTAAAACAATATTCCTTAAAATATAGAACTAAGTTATGTAAAAGAAATAAGAATATTAAATAAGGTCATTATTTGACAGTTAGAGAGAAAAAGAAAAGAAGAGGGAGGTACAGGGGTGGGAAGAGAGTGCATGGAGAGCGAGAGAGAGAGAAAGAGACCCAGAAACTGAGAATGAACATTAATATATTAATGCTTGGCATGCAAGGTAGAGAGAAAGAGTGAGTTAAGTTGCGATGATGCATTTCTTACTGTCAGGTCTTCTCAGTAAAGAAACATTTATTCCTACATGTGTCTTTGTAACTTGATACATTTTTAGCTGTGGTCTATTTCATGCAGATTCCTTCTGTCTAAAAGAGTCTTCAAGTCATACTTACAAGGTAAAGAGGGACTAGGAAGACATAGTATAAGGGGAAGACAATCAAACTTTGAATTATAGACACCTGTGCCAGTTTCAGCTGTCCTATCATTAAAGGGGACCAGTGATGTGTTTCCTGAGTGCAACTGTAAAACTTGACTCTTTACATTTCAACTTTGTTGAAGTAGAGATTGAGAGCTTTGAAAACACATATTAGAAGTTTGATAATCTCCATGTATTGAAATTCACAGAAGTTGCTATAAACCTTATTGTGTCTTAGGTGTAAACTTCTGACATGTCAATTATATTATATCTTAAAACATGTGAATGCATATCCTGATGAATATATTGCTGACTTCTTCCATTCCTGTCTGTCACCTGTCTTTGAGATGCTCTTGTGGCTAGTGCCTAATTTCCCAGAAACTTGTTTCTTTTAATTGTTAGTACTATGTAGACAAGGGTGAAGTCTCCACACTGTATAGTCATCTGGATATTTAAATGACTACAGAATTATCTAACAAATATTGAATCTTTTATAATTTTTGTGTTGGATTATGAAAGGCTACAAAATTAATTTTTATAAAAGTGACTCAGTGGTGATAGATTAAGACAGACAGATAGATAGATGATAGATATTCTATAAATTTATCAATATGAAGAGCAATGACAATAGAAGCGATAATATGAGAGAGAAGAGAGAGATCTTAAGGAAGGGAAGGGAAGGCAGGAGCAACAGGAGAGAATAGTAAGTAGGAAATATAACAAATATCTATTTTTCTCTCATGTGCAGAACTTACCTACCTGTCTCTGTATCCACATACATGTATATAGAGTGTGCCGTGTTGGAGGAAAGGAGAGGAAATGATGAAGGAGAAGAAAGGGTAGGATTGGGCAATGGGTATTGAATACATATGTGTATGAAAATATCATAACAAAACACATTATTTTGCATACTAAGTAAGATATTAATTGCAGGTATAACAGATGTGAAAGCAGAAGAGAGTGCGTTGGGGAGAGGGTAGCAGCCAGCAGGAACTGGGAGGAGGCGATGTTAGAGGGCAGTGGACTGATTCAGAACAAAGTGGCATGCCTTTGTGAAGACGGCAGAGTTAAATCAAGTGCACTACAGACTAATCAAAATAAGTCATCAGATGATAAAAATAAAGGTTCATAGTTTGATATGTCTTGGGATACATTCCACAGGTTCAATGCTTTTTACCTGTGTATTATAGATGGCTTGAAGTTATCAGAACATTTCTACACACACACTTATTCTGCACTGAGTAGTCAGTTGTGATTAGATCTATATCATTACCAGGATCCTTTAATTTTTTTTAGAATATCTACAATTGTTTTTACTGCTCTTTGGGAACTGTATGGGAAATGCATTAAATTAACATTCAAAATTCTGCTGCCAAACAGAATATTTTCTTAACAAGACAGAAAAATTCTGTAATCCTATTTCATATGTATGGGGAAGAATCAGCCCATTAGGTACTGAAGGGATTTGTTTCCTCGCAGCCCTATAGGATAGAGTACTCCGGTGTTTGGGAAAATGGAAAGATTATGGAGCCCTTTCTTTTATTTTGACCTCATTTTCACGCTTCTTGCTAATGACTTATTTGAGCTTCTGTATTTTTGTAATTAATGAAAGACAGACCTGGAAATAATGTGTACTGTGAATTTTTAAAGAACTATGTGAGGAAAATCATTTTTCATCATCTGAATAGTGTTGATGCATTAAAGAAAGCAGTAGTTTCTGTGTGGGGTGGAATCAAATGACTCATCCTTCACTGTGTCCAGGCAGTGTCACAGAGAGCCAAAGTGGTTGTCTTAACATCCTTACAAGGGGAAAAACACAGAGGCTTTGTGACCTTGGTCTGGGTCCCTCACATTGCACTGATTCATGACAATGACAGTATCACTTTCTGTCATGATTGTCAGTGTGAGGATTTGCTGATTGTTTCCTAATTTGTATTTTCAGCCAGTCCTCTCTCTTACCTCTATTTTTGTGTAGTGACTAACTTAGCTTAGTTGACATCCTCATTGAATGTGCTTGCTGCACCTGGAGATGCAGAGATTAAACCCCCTTCCTGGCTCTCTGCTCACTCCCCTGGCCTAGCTCTTCCTGAGACAGTACCCTCTATAAAGACTTCTCTATTGCTTCACATACAACCTCTCACTGGGATCCTTCAGGGTCTTGCTTCATAGATTCCAATGCTTTGTTCCCTCTTAGAGGTACCATTGTCATCTTTCATAATAAGGTGATGATCACAAAGACTGTTTTAAAACCAGTATAAGTGAAAAAGTAAACCAATTACCAATAACTCCTGTAGCCAAATACTGCAGGAAAGACATGTTTTGTGGTTTCCGGGAACCAGTTGGGGGTGTCATAGCTTGAAGTCAGTAGGAGTAGCTGAGTGCCACCTTTAAAATCACACCATGGGACTTAAGGTAACATGCGAAGTGAGGGAGGGCTGGAGAAGGGGCAGGAAAGAACATTCCTTGGTCTGTATTCATGATTTAACAGAATGAACATACTTTACACTAGTCATTTTTCAATAAGCAAGTATGTGCTGCTCATGACAGTAGCTGAGTTCAGGTCCCTGCTCAGTTCCAGGTGACATCCTGAGGCCTCCAAGAGAAATCATTGATAGATTGATCATCTCTCCATATACTTTGGCAAACATCAGCAAACACAAGCAACAAAATGAGTATTTATAGCACTGTTGTTTTTATTATTTGAGAACTGATTGTATGCATATACTGTTTGGTCAGTTATGACATGTTTGCTCAGTCCTAACTCCCATTCCTTCCCCTACAGTCACTCCCTATTCCATTACCACATTATTCTGAAAACTTCATTTATTTTGTTTTCTTTTTTTAACCCTCTTGTGTCTACTTAGCACTTCCTGTATGTGCTTGGGTGTAAGAACATCTACTGGACCACGAGAAGCCTTTCAGAGACCACATTCTTGAACAAAACTTACTTTTCCTCACCCAGCGGTTATCAGTTGCCAGTAGCTTCTCAACCACGAGTGGGATTTCATGAGCCTTTACCAAGTCCATCCTAGGATTTTGGTTGCCTTGATTTTTTCACTGATCTTGTGTATGTAGTCATGGTTGCTGTGGGTTCATGTATGCAACGGCCTTGTCATGTCCACCAAATGATGCTTTCCGTCAAATGTTCACTACTTCTGGCTCTTGTAATATTCCTGTTCCTTCTTCCATGATGATCACTGATGCTTAGAGGGAAAGAGTGTGATATAAATGTTCCACTTAGAGATAAGTCACAGTCTTTTATTCTCTGAACATTTACTAGTTGTAGGTCTTTGTATTAATTTCCATCTACCACAAAAAGGAATTTCTCATTTGAGAGGTGCACTCTTCAGGGGTAGGAGGATAAGAACTGAGGAGGGAATTTAATAATGTGTCAATTTAGCCGAATAATAATATGAAGTTCTCCCCCTGGGCGTAGGACCTAGATAGTTACTGTTTTGGGCCCAGTTTGTGGTACCAGTCATGGGTTCTACGCTGTGGAGGAGGCTTTAAACTCACACAGAAAATGATTGGTCACCACTATAACATTTGTGCTATTACACTAGTTTCCTATATAACTAGGCCTCTTTTGTAGCTTTCAGGCTTCATAGCTGGGCAAGATTTTAAAGACTTTTCTTCCTTGGAAGTTTAGATAGCACCATCAGGAACCATGAAAGCTAGCCAGTAAGGACGAAGTTCCAGATCCATCCCAGATTGATTTCCCCATATTCTATTGTTCAATTCAATGGTGTCTTCAGCCTTAACGGCCATGCCATCAAATTCCAGAGGATGGCCAAGTGCAGTGCCAAATAGTATATATTGTTTGGGGAGGGTCTATGTGACCCCACTGAGCAACAAGTCGAAAAGAAACAACCCATACCCAGCAGTGGGCTTTTCATAGGTAGCCTATGGTGTGTAGGAGAATGTCCCTCCATTATAGGGTAACAACATTTAAGGTTGAACATCCTTTTAAGGTTGAAACACTGCTTATTTATTTTTCTGTGCTTTAAAAAAATGTGATATGGAGCTGAGACCTGATTTTTTAAGAGTATGCATTTCCTTACTTTGATTTAGCATTGATCAGAGTGAAATGGAAAATGAAGGAACCATTTCCTACCTGTGATGAAGCACGTGTGAACCTCCAAGAATGCATTCTGTCTTATATTACTAACCAATTTTTAGTTTATAATAAATGTTGAGGAATTTCAGTATTTACTCAGGCTTAGAATTATACAAGAAAATCTGGATTTGGAATCTGACTCTGCAGTATGTTCCATTTAAATGAAGCAGTTTATAGCAAGTTATTTCCCTGATGTTCAATTCATTCATAGTTTATGGTAATGAACTTAAGTTTTGGAAGAGAAGGAAACTAATCCTTGAGATATGGGTTTAAATTGCGTAGTTTAATATTCATCCTTTGAGCAAGCTATGGAATAATGTTTCACAGTCCAGGTTTCCCCTCAAACCCTGATTTGCATGCATAATCAGCAGTAAGCTTCGCCTTTGCCAAAGCCTCAATGCCACCAGTTGGTCCAAGATCTGCCTTTGCCCTGCTGTGTTCACAGAATCCAAATGTATGCAGCTGAAAGTGCTAGTAACAGGCTAGAGATATTAATCTGTTTATTTTGGGTCTGAGTTATGTTCCCTGGGGATGCTTGTCATGCACACATTACAACTCAGTCATTCCTGAGGAGTCGTAACTTTGTGAGTGACAGCTACAGTGCAGCCTGTACCAATCTATGCCAGTCATCTCCGTGAAGCAAGCAGGTGGTAAAGGCGTAAGTGAGCCATAGAGAAAGAATGTAGTCAGGCTAAGATTTGAATATGGATTTCTAATCATCTTTGCTAGTAACATTTTAGAATTTTCAATTAAAATTCTACCTTTTCACTTTTTTGAATAAATAAATAATATATATTAATCGTAGAGAGTAATGGGTCCCATTAAAATTTTATACATTCATAAGATCTACTTTCACCATATTCACCGGTATAATATTAGTCTCCCCAGCCATCTTCCTCTTGCCTATAATCAACCCTCTTCTTCTTTCCTGCCACACTTAGTTATCTTTCCTCTAGGTTTCATATATGAGAGAAGGCATGCAGCAAGTCAGCCTGATTTTGATAAACTGGGTGACCTCTGTATCCACCCACGTTTTCACCAACCTCCTAATGTTGTTCTTTATGGTTGGGCAATATTCCATTATGTGCATACACTACATCTATTCATCAATGGATAAACACCTGGACTGATACCATATCTTGACAAATGTAAATAGTGCCTCTGCAAACACAAAAATATGCTATATCCATAGTAGGCTGGCTTGGGTTTGTAGCTAGAGTTTTCCTGCCTGGCCCACAGTCAGGATAAATCTCTTTCACCTGCCAGTCCCACAGCCGCTCAGACCCAACCAAGTAAACACAGAGACTTACATTGCTTACAAACTGTATGGCCGTGGCAGGCTTCTTGCTAACTGTCCTTATATCTTATATCAATCCATTTCTATAAATCTATACCTTGTCACATGGCTCGTGGCTTACCGGCATCTTTACAAGCTGCTTGTCCTGGTGGCGGCTGGCAGAGCCTCCCTCTACCTTCCTGTTCTTTTTATTCTCTCTGTTAGTCCCGCCTATACTTCCTGCCTAGCCACAGGCCAATCAGTGTTTTATTAGCAACACATTTGCCATACAGAACATCCCACAGCATGGGTTCCTTCAGTTATATGCATAAACAAGATATTGCCAGATCGTATGGATGTCCTCTTGTTAATATTTTGTGGGGCCCCAGTATTGATTTCTTTAGTTTCTAGACTAATTTTCATTTCCAAAAATAATGTTTAGGTTCCTTTTCGTATAGCCTAAACAGTAGTTTTTTTTTTTCTGCTCATTGATGAAAGCCATTTTGGCTGGCATGAGATGGAATCTCAGTGTGATTTTGATTTATATCTCCCTGATGACTAAGGATGTTTGGCATTTCTTTATTCAGTTGTTAGTCACTTGTCCTTCTTCTTTGAGAAGTATCTGGAGAGTTTTGTTCAGACGCTCATTTATGGGCTTGGCTAGTTTTACTATTAATATTTTCAAGTTTTTATTGTCTAGATGTTAGTCCTTTTCTTGATGAATAGCTAGTGAAAAGTTTAAAACACTGAACAGGCTGTGCTTTCAGTCTCTTGCTCCATTTGCTGTCCCATAAGCTCTTTAACTTGATAATTCTCATTTATGAATTCTAACTATTATTTCCTGAGCTTTGTACCCCTAATTGGGAAATTTTGGCTATGCTAATGCTGTATATTTCTGCTTTGTTTCTCTCTAGTATGTTCAGAGTTTCAGCTCTTGTAGCAAGAGTTTGAATTCATGTATAGATGATTTTCCAACATACGAGAAATGAGAATTTGAACTCATTCTTCTGCATGAAAATATACCATTTTACAGCATTACTTTTTGAAGAGGTCATTGCTTATGTGACATGTGTTTTGGAACCATTATCTAGTCTGGTGACTCTAGACATATGAAATTATCTCGTCTTCTACACTATATTACAGGGCTCTACATGTCCATTTTTATGTCAAGGCCAGACCACTGTTACTGTAGCTCTGTAGTGTATTGTGAAGTATGGATTGTTCTTTGTACTTGAATAGTTTGATCTATTTTATTTATTTTTGTGCTTCCATATGAGTTATAGGACTTGCTTTCTTACATCAATAAAGTATAGTTATTTTATTGAATTTCTAGATCACTCTCTTCATGTTTTCCACATTAATAATAATTCTTTCAATCTTTAAACATGGAAATTCCACGTTCCAGTTTAAGTAATTTTTAATTACTTTTTTATTTTTTGAGATTATAATATAATTACAATTTTCCCTTCCCTTCCTTCCCTCCAAACACTTCCATGTACCCCTCTATGCTCTCTTTCACATCCATGACCTTTTTTTCATTAATTGTTGTTACATAGATGTATATGTGTATACATATATATTCCTAAATAGATAATGCTGCTTGTATATTTGTTTTCCAGGGCTAACCATTTCGTATTTGATAACCAATTACTTTATTCTTCCCTGGGGAAGACTGTTATTCCTGCTCTCAGCACTCTATGATTGTCTGTAGTTCTTTTTGTAGGACTGAAGCCTCTTGGTCTTACACCGTTCACCTTAGCATATTTTACATCTACAAGACAATGCCTTTCCTCATGGGGAGGAAAGATTGTGAGAGCCATAGGATCTAGGAGTTTGCTTTAAGACTGTCTCCTAGTGATGTCAGAAACTCCACCAATAAAGTCTCACCAACAAGACTGCCTAATCATGGTCTGGACAAGGACGATAATGGTAGACATGCTAAAGTAACTTTTTATAAGATCAGCTAAACACTAGAAGAAGAGGCTGCGGGGCATTCAAGCCAGTGGACCACTTGACTCCTGAAAGTTCATCGACTTAAGTAAAGAAAATAGTGTGTCTTTCCTGAAGACAGACACCCAACTCCATTTCCCTTATACATATAAAAATGAACATTTAATAATTTTTGTTGTGTTCTGTCATTGTGCTAGTTGCTTTACTTTTATTAAGTAAACCCTGGATACATGCCTGTGATAATCACTATTAATCCTGTTTAATGACAAAACTAAGGTGTAAGGGTGACATACACTTCTCAGGTTCATAGCTATTGAATTACAGATGTAGGTGTTAAATTATGGCAGTATGAAGATACAACCTACATTAGCTGTTCTATAAATACACTGTTGTATATAATTTACCACTTTCAAAACCATTCTTTTCATGTGGTTGGTCTTTGTTTCATAAAAACATGTTTTTAAGATACTGCTTTTTTATTCATGTTGTTCATGCAGTATTTATTTGAACTACACACTGTTGCTTGTCATGTATTAGGATCTGCTGATACTTCAGAGTTGTGCTGCACTGCTTGGAGTGACGTGTGTATGTGCACTTATTATATTCTTATTCTGGTGTTAGCAGGGACTTTAACGAATGGTCCAACAATTAGTCCTGTGCTGCCTCTTCCTTCCATGTTTTTAGTTAATCTGTAACTGTTAAGTTATATTGTCTTTTTTGTGTGGTATAGTCCCGGAGAAGATTAAATTGCATTCTACTTTCCTACAACTTTAGGCATGTTTACTTAAGATTAATTTCAAAAGCAAGTCCTATTCGTCAGTGAACCAGAAAATCTTAAATAGAACATGGACTCTGTATTTAATACATTTTAAAAGAAACATTTCAGAAGTGGAGTAATTTGCCTCAGTGATTATGAAGCATGGAAAAGGACAGTTTGTCAATCCAACATTTTTCTATGCCAGCAAAAGATTAGAAGATCAATGTCTGTTGACTACATAACAAGAGGTAATTCCTAGTAAATAAGTTCTTGTACCTAAGTTAGAGTGCATAAAAAAAAAAAATTAAGGCTAATTTCTGTTTAAATGAATCTTAGGGAAACATGCCTAAAGTTGTAGGAAAATGTCTTACACATCTTGCCATTGTTTCACTGGGCTGTCTAAAGCAGAATTTGAGGACTTGACTCCATAAATATTTCTATATCCCTTCCTGCTGCTATAACGAAAATGCTACCGGGCCACTTAAAAGTTACAGAGACAGATGCAAAGTGTTACCATCCTATGTGAGCCGTCACTGACAATCTATAAAATAGGGGGCAACTAGCACCAGCAGGGGAGAATTATGTACGTCCCAAGAGGCGTCTGTGCCCCAGGTCTCACTCTAATACCTAACACAGAGATCCCTGTATTTCTTTTTTCTTTTTCCATTTCTCTTCCTTCTTGGTCTTATTTCACTGGTTGTCATGGATACTGTGTTGGCCTCCTCTATGTTCTCACCATATTGCCCTCTTTTAAAGCACTGAGGTTGTCTCCAAGACTCATGGGCCTCTTGAACTTAACATGGATTTTTTAATCACCATATTCTTAGCGTGGAGTACAGTTCCATGCTCAGAAAGGTTAGTGAACAAGTGCCTAGGTAATCGGCTAATTAATGTATACATTCTCTTTTGTTGGAAGGCATTGCTGGCTGATGGAGATTGTAGTCTCTCATGGCCTGGCAGCTTTTTCTCAGAATCTTAGCAACATGGAAACTCACTCCCTCTGCAGCAGAACTTCCTGCCTCTGGCTGCTCTTTTCTGGAGAATGTCCCTGGTCCTGGAGGACTGATCTTATCTGAAAGCTGTATCTATGCAGGATGCCTGATTTATCTTCAGCTTGACCCTTGGCACAGATTCCTGCTAGAAGATTTGTGCTAGGAGCTCTGGTATAGGACCCTACTGCCACATACAAAGCCTTATGATAGGAGCATGCCACATAATGCAAATCAGGGTTTGTCCCCAGTCTCCCCAGTCCTATATATTCCATATACTCTGAAATAAAGTTGAGTTGCTTCACTGAAATCAGTCTCCCAGAGGGCTGTCTCCATCCGTGCTCATGGGTCATGTACAAAGCTTTCTGTCACCCCTTCTGCCCCTTTGCCCCTTTAAACTGGTGCCCAACAGGCCAAGAGAAAAAGGAGACCCCCGCACTCTTTATTGATGAATACTAAAAATTAGAGTTACCTTATGGTTAGAAAAAGACGGCATTAAAAAGAAATGGCAGCCTGGCTTTTACTTTATTTGCCTATTCACTGTAGTCAAAATAGGACCAAAGACAATCCGGTTATCCCAAGTATTTATTAATTTCCAGAGTCAACTCAGGAAGTCAATATATTCTGTAAACATTAACATAAAAATGTGTCTGAACCGATTTTTCGTGATTAGCATTTATCCTTCTGTCTTGTGTACCTTAGAGGGTCTCGCTTTTCTGTGACCTGTGGATAATATCTGTCCTTGTGTGTTTGTTCCTAGTTCAAAGTGGATGAGGACTGAGAGTTTTGTGTTTATCATCCCTGCATATGCAAACTGCTTAGTGCTGAAATAAATGACTTAGTCACTGGCCTCTGACCTCCTCTGAAACTGATGCTGGGGAAGCAGATGATACCATTGGTGGAAAGAAAAGATAATGTTATCAGTATCTGTACACATACAGTCTTTCTAGGGAACTGTGAGTAGTCTAATGATGGCATTCATCATCCTCTGCAGACACTGTATCTCCACGTTATTCCTGAGCATGCCAAAAAAGCGCTTTTTAGAACTACCTTGAATTCTTCATGATACCACATCCCTCTTATGACATGCTGTCACTAATGAGCATTCCTTCATGGCTTCTCATGTGGCATCTATAAAACGTCACAGCAGCAAACTGTAAAATAGCCTGAGGGAATGGAACGAGACAAAATTAAGCAACATCAGACCAATGTCCAATGACTTATGAATCATTCTCTCTCTCTCTCTCTCTTTCCAAGTCATGCCGTAACGTCATTCATAAAATAATACTAGCTTACTGAACATTTTTACTAGTATTTGGCAGATTTAAGGCAGATCTTCTGCTTAGTATGATATTTGTGAGAAGAGGTAGCAAGGAAACTTTTGCTTGCTTCAGTTTGGATGATCTCCAGTTTTTTAGTTTTTAAGATTGATCATTGTCAGGAATTTAGGCTGCATTCTACAAATTTCCAAACTCCTTGCTTTGGCTGCTTCATATACAGATTAACTAGTAGATACTCAAATACAGTTTCTGAATGGAATGCAATCAGAGGGCTTGAATAAAAGTGCGTATGAGCATGTGATAATGATTTTGTTTATCTTAGATTGTAAGCATTATTAAAGGTAAGAGATCCGAATAATTAAATGCAAACATGTTTGCTGTAAGTGTGGCCTTGACAAAAAAAGCAAAATCTTATAATGGGAATTGATCTTGACACATTCATTGAGTGAAACTCAGGGCTCCTCTGACACGGTGGAGGAGCCTGTGAGGATAACATTTTTCAAAAATATTTTATTTTCCATGTGCATATGATTGTGCCTCGTGATATTTTAATACTATTTCTGGGAGGCTTAGGAGATGGCTCAGTTTGTACTATTA
Source organism: Peromyscus aztecus (assembly GCA_902168405.1). Taxonomy (NCBI): domain Eukaryota; kingdom Metazoa; phylum Chordata; class Mammalia; order Rodentia; family Cricetidae; genus Peromyscus; species Peromyscus aztecus. The sequence goes on from CABHPQ010159648.1 coordinate 43,932, forward strand.
CAAGCATGAAGGCCCACACTTGGGTCCCTAATACCTTTGTAGAAAGCCAGGTGTCATGCCACATATCTGTAACCTAGAGCTGGGGGTGGGAGGGGTTGACCCCAGTAGGTCATAGGCTGGTCTGCCTGTTTACCTGTTGACCAGAGGGTCAATGAAGACCCTCTCTCAAATATGTTGTGGAACAGAATCAAAGAAGACACCCAATGTTGATCTCTCACTTCCTCATGCATGCCTGCACTGTGCACTCCTTCACACACTATATGTACTATACATACATACACAAATTTGAAAAGTTTTTATAAGTCAACATTTTTATACATTTATGAATTTGTGTCTTTCCTACCTTAACTTAGGAACTGGAGTAAAAGAAATAACTCTTGACTGTTTGCTATTGGAGCGTTGTGATTGGTCTTTGGTTTAATTATGATAATCAGTTTAGAAAACAAAAATAATAAAATAAATACGGTTTATGAAGGAGCTTTCTTTATTTTTGCATAGAATAGGACATAAATAGAATAAAGTGTCATGTGACACAGTTTTCTTTTAAAGAAAGTAATTTTATTGTCCTGTGTGTAATGGGCAGTGACAGAATGAAAAGTACCATTGTAGCAACTATAATGATGGGATTAGGTATGTTAGAATTTATGTAGAAGTCACAGTTTCATCGTAAAAATCATGAGTGGAAATTTTTATTCTTCTCATTTTTCCTGTTAAAATTTTACTGTTGTTAGCTACAAATTTTTGCAACTGAGAGCTACATTGCTCAACTCAACTAAGTTGTGCCAGAGACATAATCCAAAAGGCAATTTGTCTAACCACCTGGAGTGATAAATACCCGAATCTGGTTCATCTCCCCTATAAGTACATTTTGTTCCATGGAACATCATAGGAAGAAGATAATTCAAACTCATTGGTTTGGAAGAATTACTGAATTATGCAAAATGCTTTAATATAATTTGTGTTCATTCTTTGTCTTTTTATTACTGTTAAATTTTGCTTTTATGTTTTCCAGTGTTCATGCCCATAAGTATTTCATAATTATTTTATGACTTCTCTGTGTATTTCTCTACCTATTCCATTGTGTATTTCACTCTTCTTCCTCCTGTACAGCCCATGGACTTTCCATCTCATTCCTCATTTCCTCTTTCTTCCCCATTTTTTCTCTATTTACTTCTTAAGCATAGCCCTTCCATAGCTTTAGTGATCTTTAATCTCTGTGGACCTACTGTCCTTATCTCTCCTTCCCTTCCTTTTCTGACTTTGATATTTTTCCCTTCAGTTGACCTAATCTTGTCTTTACACAGACTACCTTCATTTCATTCAAATCTTAAATATCCTAGAATACATTGTAATATCGTTGTTCATAACCCCAGTAGTTACTGAAGTTCAAGATATGCTTGTTTTTAATTATCATTGGAATGTAACATGTCATTTGTGAACCTGCCTTTCCAGCCATTGTGGGTGCTTCTGCAGTTATCACTTTACCCTCTGAGTGATAGAGGAATACCATGCAAAGTCTTGAGCAAAGACCAAGCATGTACTTACTGGATTGTGATCCCCATCACTGCCCTAACCAAACTTTAACTTAGCAAACACTTCAATGGTAAGAATACTGTTGATAAAAAATAAATAAATCTATGTTTACTCCTAGAGCAGAATGGAATTGATCATAAACTTGTAGTTTCTAGACCAACCGGAAAATGCGTTCTGTTGAAGAAAGCACCTTGCCTGTGCTCTTTGTTATGTTGCCCAACAAACTAATGAATCTGTCCTTCAGGACGTAATTGCACTTGAAAAGAGTTAAATCCTAATTAGGAGAATGTGAAGTAGGATAAAGAGAAAGGGGGAGGTGGGATGCAGTGGCATACACCAATCGCCCCACCTTGTTGGAGGTGAAAGTGGGAAGGGGTAGCTTCAACCTAGGAAAGAGTGACAGGCCAGTCTCAGTAACACAGGTATAAATACCCAACAGTTCATTGAATTGTACATATAAATGAAAAAAATACTATAATATATAAACATACTTTCATAACCTCATTTGAGGAGGAGAAGTGGACATTATACTTAAGACCAAAAATTTCATATTTATTCATATAAAATTATGTAACTATTAAAGGAATGTTCATTTTTGTTTTATTTAATAGGTAAAAATTTGGAGGTGGGCCTGGTGGATCAGGCATGTAATCCCTAGCACTCTGGAGGCTGAGGAAAGAAGGCTGAAAATTCTGGGTTGCAGAGTGATTTCAATTTAGGTATCATCTCAAAATTAAAATAAATAAATAAATAAATAAATAAATAAATAAATAAATAAATAAAAACAAGGCTAGAACAGGATGAGCAGGAGAATGCTTGTCTGGCATGTTTCAGAATGCTCTGTAAACATTGTTCTCTTCAGCAGCAACAACAGAAAAAGAGCTGACATAGAAGTTGCTACAACTAATTCTGATTACCACTGATTTGGATGGTATAAGGAAGGAAGAAATGTATGATTTCTCATAATTGAGATTACGTCAGGAGATGTGTCTTGATAGATTTTTTTTTGGTATTTGTATGGGTAAAACAACCTTACATTTAATTTTCAGGGAAGAACTGTTGAAAGGCAATGCAGAAACCTGCAATTTTACAAGTTTCCTAAATATCAAATATTAAAATACACTTAAAAAAGAGTTTAATTGGATTTATTCTACATGGAAAGATAGTGCATCTCTGAGAAGTCATAGGTTTTCAAATAAAAAGCAGATAGTACCCACCAATCAAACAGAGTTAAATGTTATTTGGTAAGATAGATGTGAAATCAAAATGGTAAATTCATAAACATATACAGCTGGTTTATAATAATTCCAGAACTTTAATACATAATAGTTGCATAACTAGGCATTAAAGAACATTGTAGACAATATTATCAAGCCATTCCTTATGTTTGGTAATGAAAAGAAACGTGAGTATTTAGGCATGCTTTGCAGGGATTCAGCATGGCAACTGGCTGCCTGATTTTGATAAACTGAGCTGAGTTAAAAACCACCGACTGGGCATCAGTTCTAAACATGATTAGCATAGAAAGAATTTCAAGAGGACATGTTTTGTTCAAATTTAAAATAGAAAAAAGCAATGTGTGATTAAAAATCATAGGCAGGTGTTCTAAAAATAGATCATGTCAAAATTAATTTTTTATTTAAGAAATATGGTTTTAATAAGGCTGAATGTTTGTTGTTTTTACTTCGTACCCCTTCCCAATTCTGACAGTATAGTTAAAAAAATAGGACTTGGGTACAAAGTAGCTATGATAATAATAGCTACAGGATCATACCTAAAAAATTCTATTTCAGACACTATTTGTTGGTGGCTTACAGAAATAGGTGCACTATTTGCTTCCTGGCCTGCATAAGGCACTGTACGTTATCCCATCATACTTTACTCTTTCAAGCTGCAAAGGATTGTTATTATATTTTGACGGAATTAGATGTATTTTGTGTATTTCAAAGAAATAAATTGAAGATGCTGTCACTTCTTCCCAGCAATGAAGTCTGAGCACTGTCAATATGAATTCATGATATGGGAAAGCTTTAAGACTGCATAGCAGCTACGCTCTTCATGTAAGCAAGTTCATATCCCCCCTCCACTACTCAGACTCTTAAATACTGTCTGCTTTTTAAGCCTGACACTCTAAAATAGGGGGAAATAATACACTGAAGCTAATCAGTAGAGAATAACCATATAAACTGCGATTACAGAGTTTCTCAGAATAATCTCCTGGGAACAATGCAAGCACTGGAATTTGCCTTTAAAAAGAGAACATTCTAGCTGAATAGAAATGTAGCAATCCTGAGCCAGGCCTTTGGGCACCTGTCTGTAATCCTCTCAGGAGACTGGGCTGAAGGTTTTGAGTTCAGGGTTATTTTGGGCCACATAATGACATCTTTTTAAATTAAATTAAATTTAGTATCATTGTCTGTGTCTCTGTGTGTGTGTGTGTGTGTGTATGTGTGTGTGTGTGTGTGTGTGTGTGTGTGTGTGTGTGTGTGTCTTTGTAGCTGGGCTAATGCCATGTTTGTTGTCCATGTGAAAAAGCCTCGGAAATTCGTTATCTCCTTCTGTTTCCAGAGACTCAGGTCTTCAGGCTTGCACAGCAAATTCTCTTACTCAGGAGTTGTTGCCCTGCCCTAAGTAATGAGGTCTCATCAAAGAGAGGGGGAGAGGAGAAGAGAGGAATAAGAGAGAGGGAAGAGAGGGGATGTGAGGGGATGAAAGGAGAGTGGAAGAGAGGAATCTTCAGACTTGAGAGTGCTCCTTGGCAATGGAGCACACAGAGTTTGGAAGGTCCATAAGATGTATCTACTTCTAAGGTATGGGGAATATACAGAAGCCATCCAGCCAAATTCAAATTCACAGAAATAGTGACAATTGTGTGTGTGCTGGGAAGTGACCTCAAGGCCTTGTACATACTAAGGAAGCTTTCTACAACTGAAATACAAGTCCAGTCCTTGGATAATTATTAAATACATACATTAAAATTACTCTAAAACCATGACAAAATAGCTTTCCTACCACAATGTAAAAACAAATGACCATTTATGGATTCAATATAGTTCAAAATATGAATTCAGAAAAGGGAATCTTTTTGTGCAGTGAGAACATGAACTGGAGTTGATACTTACTAGCTTGTAGTTATACTATATACTATTAGTTATAACAGTTTGTTATAATAAGTTTGTGTCATAATAGTGTCATTCAGTTGTAGTTTTAAAATGCTGCAACAACTGATGTGTGTAGTAACATTGACAAAGCTTTTGTTGTGTCACTATGGAAATATGTCTCTGTGTGTGTTTATACATATGTATAATATATATTGTATAAATCCACATTTATTTTCATGTGATGAAGCAGAATCAATTTGTTGTTAATAATAATCAAAGCATGAGACTGATTGCCTCAATTATTTACAATATAAAGATATGAAATATTTGAAGTCATATGTATGATATATTATGTTTGTGTTAGCTCTGTCATTAAGCTATGTAATATATAATGTGTGTCTACATATATCTCACCAGATTCTTACTTTCAATTTGCATATATTGAATAATAGTACTTAAGTATATATTTTTTCCAGAATTATAACCATATAACTGATAGCTTCAGGACTCATGCAGTTCTTCAGAGTACAAAGACAGAATTTATCTTCATTTGGAATGGTCCTGTTTTCTCATTATCAAAAATGTTCACATATTCATGTTGATTACTCCATTGTGTCTAGAAATGGCACTGCTGATGTTTACTTAAGGATAATTATATTAATTACAGTTTTATGTGGAAAATAAGTATATTTACATGTAAAACACTGTTCAGGTGTTTGCAAGAGCTAATCAGGTTTATGGGCATTGAAAGTGTCTCACTGAAATCTGTGCAAGAGTTTCTTTGGAGATGGAAGGTCACACAGTTGTTTCTTCAGGGAATATTAATGAATAACCTTTCAGACTAAAAATACATTAAAAAATAAATGTGAAACAGCAAGTTATTAAGAAGGCAAAAGTATTTCGTATTATTTAATGTCCTCTCCTTTTTGCCTAGACTTGTTTATTAGTTAATTTTCTCTTTGCAATGACAGAAGCAATTAAGAAAGAAAGGGCTTAACTTCTGTCCACATTCCTCCTCACATTAGGAAGGCATGGAGGCACCACAGCTGACGGGCAACGGTTACCCTGTGTCTGTGGTTGGAAGCAGAACAGGAATGAGTGCTAGTCCTTTCTCCTTTTCATTCTTTGAATCAGTTCAGACTGCAGCTCTTCGGATGGTAGTACCACATGTAGGATCAGGGCGTTATGCCTGTCTGCAAATGTTCTCAGAGGCACGGCCAGTGGCTTGTCTTCTCGGTGATTCAAGATCCTGTTGAGTTGAAAAGGAACGTTAACTGACACATCCTGTGAACTAGATAAGCAAACACCCAGCTCAGTTTGCTCACTTTTCAGTCTCTGGGTGGGTTAGCTTTTTGCTTGCTACTACTACTACTAATAACAATAATAATAATACTCTTCATCCTATAATTTCTAGAATTTTCAGTGAGATGAGGTAATCCAGAGGTATGACTAGAGAGAAAGTTGTTTGGTTGTAACAACTACTAGAACTGATGATTACCAGGACTTTTTCTTCATTCAAAGAGTTAAGTTTGATGAATTATTTAAATTGTTTGGAATATTTCCTCTGGGTATAATACTTGATAAAACTTTAGAACTACATGGCTTTAGGCCTAGTAAAAGTCATCATAGAAAATATGCCTTAGAAGAAGTAAATTTGACCAAGCAGTGAGCAGTTCTACTTTTATACTCATTTTATTGAATCCCTAACTGTTATCATAGAGCCTTCATGCACTAACTGATGGAAGCAGATGCAGAGGTCCACAGCCAAGCACCAGGCCGAGCTCCAGAAGTCCAGTTGAAGAGAGGGAAGAGTGATTCTATGAGCAAGGGGCATCAAGATCATGATAGGGAAACTTACAGATACAATCGAACCAAGCTAGTGGGAACTTACGAACTTTAGACCAATAGCTGTGGAGCCTGCATGGGACTGGATTAGGCCCTCTGCATAAGGGAGACAGTTGTGTAGCTTGGACTGTTTAAGGGGGCCCTGGCATTGGGAATAGAATCTATCCCTGGTGCATGAACTGACTCTTTAGAGCCCATTACCTACAATGGGACAACTTACACAGCCCTGATGCAGGGGGAGGGGCTTGGACCTGCCTCAACTGAATGTACCAGGCTTTGCTGACTCCCCATGGGAGGCCTTACCTTTTCAGAGGAAGGGCTGGGGTAGGCTGGGGGAGAAGGCTTTGGAGGAGCAGGAGGAGGAATGAGAGGGGGATCTATGGTTGGTATATAAAATGAATAAAAAATTTCTTAGTAAAAATAAAAAGAATAAAAAATAAAATAAAATATGTGCCCTCAGACTTCCTCAAAAAAAAATACATGAAGACAGAATCATGTTAGCATGCTTCATATAATTGGCATCAGAAGAAATACACCTACTTTACACACTGGTGAGGGCCAGCATGTATTTATGATAGAATACATCCTGAAAAAGAGGATCCTGTTTTTGGATGAACTCCACACTTATAGAAAAGCTACTATAAAGGCATTCTTGTTAGAGATAGAGAGATAGTTTGGTGCATAAGAGCACATACTGCTCTTTCCGAGAACCCAAATTTGATTACCAGCACATGAAGTGGCTCATGGCCACCTGTAACAGCACCAGGTGATCAAACACTCTTCTGGTCTTCTGGGTACCTGCACTCACATGGCATACACTCACACAGATATAAAGACAAACAAATAAAAAACTTTATATATATATATATATATATTATATACTTATTATGACGTTTATGACTCTTCAAATGGCAGAAATTGGGATGTTTTATTTTTCATTTATAGTGAAAGAATATTTTGAAGGTAGCTTATTGTACAAAATACAAGAAAATGAGAAATCCCCTATGTTGCTGGCTCCCAGACATATTTTATTGGTAAAACTGCAGTAACAAGCCAGATCTCTTATCAGCAGCCACCTCTAAACCTTAATGTCTGCCTTGATAATAGAGGATGAAGGTTTTCCCCACAACCAAATGTCAAATCTTCATATTCTTCTGAATCTCTCTACCTGAATCAATTCTTCTGAATTGTACTCTACCATGCCAGTTGAGAGTTTTGCTTTACCAATATTGTTTATCAATATCACCTTGTCTACATATTTTTTCATGTAGTCAAAATATGTTTTAAACCTTACCAATTGTTTAAAGAAAATACACATCTAGTCCCTGTCTAACACTCTGTTCTCACTTTCTCATTTTACCTTTTCAAATATATATTCTGTTCTCACCATGTTCAATTCCCTACTGCTAAGCCTATTACACTTTGGCTTTTGTACATATATTTTCATATATGTACTTAGTGGGAAGGAATTATCCTTGAGGGCAATCAATTGCTCTTTTAAGTCATATTCTCTTTAAGGACCCCAATAGCATTCTACTTGTAAGTGTCTTATATGGGTATAGGTCAACTGTCTGCAAGTGTAAGCATTTGGTAAGCTGTTGCAATAGGGCTATGACTTTGAGACCTGCCTGGCCTACTTAGTGAGACCCTATCAAAACAACAGTATCAACTTTGTAAATAGCAATATACTTTTTTTTTTTCAATTCAAGACTTCCATGCTACATTGTCCATGGTTAATCCCATGCTGTCTTTCAAAACTTCCTATTTATTTCAACTTTTAAGTAGGTCACGTATCAGTTTTCCCCTCATATTTTTTCTCTTTGCCCTTAACCTTGATCTACTTCTCAAATATTAATGCACGCAGCACTTTATATTCCTAATCTACTGCATGATGTAATCAACACTATTGACTTTTAGTAATTGGAGTTTTTTTTTTCCATTGTGGTGTTTTTGTTACTGTTTGTTTGGGTACATTTCTCAGAGACTCTGGTTGACTGGTATAGGCATTCTGCTACAAAAGGGGCATGATTGGGTCATGACGTGTATACCACCCAAGCATAGGAAATTATCTGTGTATTTTAGAAAGTATAGATTCTCTACAGAGTACTAACTGAATTTTACCAAGAACTCTAATTGTGTGTGATGTGGACCCATGTGAGGATATACAATGAATTATGGAAATTATCAATGTATGCTAAATTAGAAGTTTAAAATGTTTAATTTATAATAAATTTATTATGCATTTGCATAAGATCAAAATATATATCATAAAATTAATTATAAACTTGAAAATGTTTGACATAGGTTCTCATACCAGTCCAGGCTGTCTTAGAAGTCATTTGGTATAGCACAGGCTGGCATCAGACTCATGGCAGGTCTCCTTCCTCAGACTCCCAAGGGCTTGGAATTACAGATGTGAGCATTGCAATATACCTAACTAATGGGATTTTTCTGTAAGAACTCCTGATTATTTACCCTTAATTGGGATGTTCTTTGGGTAGTTTAAATTTTATATTTATGAATTAAAATTACACAGCTTTGGGTTTTGGGCTTGTAGCGGGAATCTTAAAAGTTCTTACTAATGAGATCAAACCCAGAGCCAGGTATTGGGGTGAAAGCTGGAAGATCAGAGAAGCAGAACAAGCCACAGCTACCTCGCCTTGCCAGTTCCTCAGCTGATCCTGTTTCCTCATTCTGGAAGCCTCTGAGTCCTCATCCAGAATGGGTCTCAGCTGAACTGTAGCTCTAAAGCCCAAAAGCTTAACAAGCCAAATGCTTAACCAGCCGAATGTTTCTAGTTTCTGGTCTCCACGCCTTATATATCTTTCTGTTTTTGCCATCACTCCCTGGGATTAAAGGATCACTTCTTGGGATTAAAGGCAAGTGTCACTATGCCTGGTTGTTTCCAATGTGGCCTTGAACTCACATAGATCCAGAGGGATTTCTGCCTCTGGAATGCTGGTATTAAAGGTGTGTGCAACCACTGCCTACCCTTTATGTTTAATATTGTGGCTGTCCTGTTCTCTGACCCCAGATAAGTTTATTAGCATGCACAATATTTTGGGGAAAACAATACCACCATATGGGCTCTTTTTTATTTACATCCAGAGATTTAACATAGTCTAATTGCATTTTGAATAGTAGACTGGACTGTAGATAGACAGCAATTGCAAGGTGAAATCTCACTTGACAAAGTCAAGAGGAGGAATGGGTGTTAGGGAGCAACTGCAGAGTACAGCCTTCCTTCAGAGATGGGTTAATTGCCCACTGTTAAGCAGCAGTGTGCTTGATTATCATTTAATGAATGGTTTGATTTACCTCACGTTACTATAATGGCTCAAAAGTCAATGACCTTGTCATGTACTGATCAGCAGTGGTGAACTTTGATGTAGTGTATGCTTTGCTGAGTAGGGTACTGTATGATGAGAACAGTGTGGGCTGAATCAATATTTAGGAGATGGGACAGGAAGCAGTAATCTTTGAATTCACCCCAGATGCGTCATATATAAATGATAAAGGACATATTAACTCGATGTAATAAAGTCATTTTTATAAAGTCATATATGTTTCTGCACTGTCCTTTCCACTGGCATTTGGTGAAACTTTTAAATTTTTCTGATAATTCTTGTCAGTTTGTTTTTGAAAAAAGTGATAAAATCTGGATCTAAAGGGCTTAAAAATACAATGTTCTCAAATTCTTTTCCATACTAAAACTATCAAGCAATTTATTTCCAGCATTACTTATTTCAGGATAAAAAAGAATAACATTGTGTTTGCAAATGGAAAGTGTATTGCCCACGGTCACTTAGGACTTACCAGTGGCCACTTCATACACTGCATTGCAATAATTTTAAATAACCAGTTTTACACTCTCCCCAGAAAAGATTGCAGGCAGTTTGATAAGACAAAACATTAAAGATGCACATTTACCCTTGTTTCTATTAAATCTTTATTATAAGAGCAACAAATACATGTTTGCGTGACATATCTTTTAATTCATACATTTTTCTCAATGGAGTAATCTATAGAAGTTGTATCTGCAGAATATAATGGGTTCATAAATTCTAGTTCACAGTCAATTTCACACAGAACCATTTCTAGGTTCAATCAGCCTCCTAGATACACTTGACAAGCTTCAGTTATTCTGTTATTTCTATTGTTTGGCAAAAGACTGCTATTTTAAGATTAAGTGAAAATTCAATATAAGCACTCACTATAGAGTCACTTTTTTTATCTGCCTCTGAATTAGTCACAGTACTAAAGGAATTTTTGGTAAATTTTTTTATACGTAGAAGTTTGGAGTTCTCATTCTTTTACAAATAACAAGAATTCCAACATCAATAACATTTGATAGTATGAATTTCCCTTGAAATATGGATTCCTCGAAATATACCAAATGACTCTTAGTGATATTGTTTGTATCGCAGTTATGACAATGACTCTTAAATCTATCTGATTAGTCAAGAGAGAAAATGTATTCCAAGGACACAACTGCTGAAAATTGGTGGCAACAACAGTGTAATCGAAACCTGTCCAGATAACCTGTCTAGCTGAAAAGAAGTGGATGATAATGTTTATGCATGTACGATTTGGATTCAGAAATACCGGTTATTGAGGGCCTTTGCATGCTATTGTTTAGTCTCCAAACGTCATGCAGAACATAGGAGTCAGACATGGCCATGCCTCTGTAATGTGGTAGGCTCAGCATACAAGTCAGTCATGGACCAAGTGAACAGTGCAGCAAAAGAATTAAACAGAACAACACAGCTTATCAGGCTTCTGTGCTGATACCAAGATTTCAGGTAAACCTTGGAGGGTAACAAAATGACGTAATAGAAAAAAAAAAGTTCATTCAACTAGAGCAATATCAATATGTATGCTCAGGCACTAAAAAGAATTCTAAACCTTAAATATAAATTCATAAAGTGGCATTTCCGGTGGTGTATGTTTAACCATTACAGTACTTAAAAATCAAGAATGATGGGAAAAAATGGTTTGAGAAAATTGGGAAAAAATGGGACATTACATATTTATAGAATAAGGTTATTAATCACCTGGCTGGATTTAGACTCTTTAAATTGGATAGACTGACTTTTATTTTCAACGAAAGTCATGCTTTTAATTTATATTTGGATTTTATATTTATGATTCTATCCTACATTGCTTCTAAGGACCATGAGCCCACAATGCTGATATAAACAAATATGATTTGAAATTATAATTCTGAAACAAATTCACCTCAAAGTGACTACTTTAAATGCCAGACATCTAAAGGGAAAAAATTCAGTTAAAAAGTCTGAAAATTCCATTGATTTAAGGAAAAACAAAAGCCACCAAAGTCAATCGAATTTTGCCACAGGATGTCAGAAAGGTCACATGACTGTGACTGCTTCCTCTGATAGGAACCACTCACTAACGTTAGTGATGCCCTTACATTGTGTTTCCTTCATAAAATGGCTTTATTATCAGACTACAAAGTCTTAACATTATAAAGCCTAATTAAGAAAAAGAAAGAAAGAAAGAAAGAAAAACCCAAACTGTTGCCTGATCAAAAGCCATCACAGGTCTTGATACCACAGTTATATAATATCAATATAATCTTGACTAAGTTATAATGGATGAAATCAAAGGGTAATATAATCATTAGTTTTAGCTAGAGATTTTAGTTAGAACTAGTGACTTACATTTAATGCACCATTTCACCTCGTTTGTTATCATGAAGTGAAACTGTCTAAGAGCTAAACAGAGAATTCTCAAAGGAAGAATCACAAATGACTGAGAGACATTTAAAGAAATGCTCAACATCCTTAATCATCAGAGAAATGCAAATCAAAACGACTCTGAGATACCACCTTACACCAGTCAGAATGGCTATGATCAAAAACACTAATGACAGTCTATGTTGGAGAGGATGCAGAGCAAAGGGAACACCCCTCCACTGTTGGTGGGAGTGCAAATTTGTACAACCACTGTGGAAATCAGTATGGCAGTTTCTCAGAAAATTGGGAATCAATCTACCTCAAGACCCAGCCATACCACTCTTGGGCTTATGCCCAAGGAATGCTCAATCATACCACAAAGATACATGCTCAACTATGTTCATAGCAGCAGTATTCGTAATAGCCAGAACCTGGAAACAATCTAGATGCCCGTCAACTGAAGAATGGATTAAGAAAATGTGGTACATATACACAATGGAGTACTACTCAGCAGAGAAAAACAATGACATCACGAAATTTGCAGGCAAATGGATGGAACTAGAAAATATCATCCTGAATGGGTAACTCAAACCCAGAAGGACAAACACGGTATGTACTCATTCATAAGTGGATTCTAGATATAAAGCAAAGAACAATCAGACTGCAACCCACAGAACCAGAGAGGCTATATAGCAGGGGGGACACTAGGATGACTGTGGCTTACAATAAGTTTTGGTTTTACTCAATTACTGGGCAAGCATCAGTGAAACATTTCACTATTAGGATAAGAATTTGTACTGTATCAAGCTGATAATAGAAAAATAAACAAATAAAAATGATTTAGATTGTTTTCATTTATGTATGTACTTTCGGAAACGTCTACTCTATTAGGTTTCCACACCAACCCTCAAAAGGCCCTTTGTTTTAGCTGTCGCTCCTGTTCATTCTCTTGCCCTCCTTCCCGTTTCATCCTCTTATTCCAGTTCTTCTAGCCCATCCAGGAATATCTATTTCCCCTTCCTGTTGTGTATCAAGGGTAGGGGTTGCTGTATCAAGTGACAGTTTCATCTTTAACTTCTTTGAAAATCATTGAGTTTTCCTAAGAATGGCTACACTGACTTATATTTCCATTGAAGGTGTACATTCATTCCTTTCCTCTCTTTCCTCACAATGGCAACACTGACTTCCATTTCCATTGAAGGTGTACATTGCTTTCCTTTTCTCCACCTAATAAAAGGTAACACTTTTATGTCTGATCTTTCCACAGTAGTCATCTCTATTGGAATATAACTGACTCTGTCTGTAATGTACTGTTATGGGTGCTCTGTTATGTCACAGTTGAGTAATTCTAAAGACCACATAGTCTCAAAGTCTTAAAACTGTTTGGACTTGTATCATGATACATGATTTCTAGTCTTTATACTGACTTCTCCAAATGTCATCAGAGAGGATGAGAATAGGGCATCAGATACTGTTAAAATATTATGAACAGTGATGTAGTAAGGGCATATGAGTGAGCGTGTTCCCAGAAACAGCAACAATTGCCCACATTGTACCATTGCATCCAATTCATGATTCGATCAGGCTAAAACAATGGAAAATGCTAATCTGTAGTGTAGTTCCTTCTAAACACTCCAGTTGTGCTGTGGTGGCCGACCACATGTTGTGCAGGTTTTTAAGGACGTCCCTTTCGAGCTTTAGTAGAATCACTCCAAGCTTTAACAGAGACTTCACCTCAGACGTTCAGGTTTAGTAGGACTAGTGGAGAGGCCAGTCCAGTTTGGATTCTTTCTTTAAGAATTATAAGCCTAAGTACTTACTGAGTGATAAAAAACAAAGGGCCTGCTTCACCATGCAGCTGTCATGGGATCTTCCTCGGTGACCTAGCTGACGTCATCACAAGTCTCTATGGAATGATCACACCATAACTATTCCTTGGAATGTTAAGTTCATGTTATTAACTTATTTATTTATATATTCATTTTATAAAGTTATATATCTTTTGAAATTTATTAATAATAATAAATATAAACAACGGACCCCAAATTGACTGCTTATTAAACCAGAAAATGCACGTTATTTAAGCTAATTTTTCTTAGTTTTGGAAGGAATTGGTTGTCTAAACCTTTTATTCAGGTTATAATCACAATTTAGTTTCTTTATGGTTATCACTGTCTGCCAGAAACTTCTGAACGGAAAGAAATGTTCTCATAGCATTAACACAGCTGTCACTACTCACATGGCTACTGAGCACCTGAAGAGAGTGAATGTAAACACATTTTATTTTCATATGATTTAAATTTATGCAATTTCTTGTGACTAGGGGCCATCTTATTGTCAGCATCATCTGGGAAGCAGGTTGCATGGTATTATTTTGTCACTAATTCTGTTTGACAAACCTGAATAGTATTTGAAATCTGGTTTTGTTCTTTTGGACTTGGAAGTAGCTAATATATTTCAGACCTTAAATTTTTAGCCTCATTATTTGCTCCCTTTGTATGGCTATTTTAATTGCACCCAATGTAGCAAAAATTTAGTCGCACTTGTGTATTCTGAGCCTATTGCCACACTCTTTCTTCTCCTGTGCTATAATTTTTCAAGGCTGTAGGTTTTTTTCTACCTAGAACTTACCCTTCTGTACATGATGGATGTTGTCAGAAAATTTCCAGCGTGTGAGCAGTCTCCCATGAAATCATGGCATTTACCTAGAATATAGTCCAATGTATCTTCCATAAATCTTTAATCAAGTATATAGCTTGTTGTGTTTTTTTAATAAACCAGTAAGCATAGAAAATTTAAAGCCATTATTTCATGCTGTTTTAACCCATAAAATATAGGGAAGTGGTTGTTATTTTATCCATCTGCAGCAAATGGGGTAATTTTAACAAGGCTTGGAATAAATACATTGAATATGATACCCATTTTTCAGCTGGGCCTGGCATCCAACTTCATGAATAAAAAAGATGCCATTTATCATATGGTGATAGTCATACACATCATATTTATCATGTCTGTAAAGGAGTAAGTTATCTCCTGGAACTGTGTTATGTTACTACATGGAGGTTATAGAATATGAAGCAATTATAATAATGTTAAGCATATGCACAGAATATACTTATTTCAAGTTCATCTTTAATCTTATAGGAATATGTATATTGGCTGGTATATAGTTTGAAAATATTGATATACTTGATGTATCAAAATTGTTTCCATCTGGAAAAAGTTATAGCTCTGTCATTGTGCTAAATATCTGTATAAAAGATATACTTAAAACCTATAAATCTTAAATTTATCAATTTGAAAGAAACTTGAATTCATCCCATGGCTTACTTGACCATTGTGCTAGTCTCCTAAGAAACTGTTATTGGAACATTTTTTATTAAATATGATATTATTCTTAGCTTAGGTATGCATACTCCCACGCCCACACTCAGAGAGCTTGAGCAAGAGAATTTTGAATTTGAGGATAGCCTGGTGGCTACATAGCAGGAACTTGTCTTTTTAATGGAAATGTATAAAGGAGAGAAGGAAAATAGAAAAAAAAAGTTGTGTGTGTGTGTTTGTGTGTGTGTGTGTGTGTGTGTGTGTGTGTGTGTGTGTGCACGCACACTCACGCACGCACGCATGTATGGAAAAGAAGGGGGAAAAGACAAAGATTATGTTTGGGGTTTTAAGCTTAACTGGCATCTAGTTCCTAAACATCTCTCCTTAATATGCACATAAATCCCTTTGACACATAGCTTCCAAAGAAAGACTACACAGTGAATATCAAGACTGGTCCTTCTTCCAAATTCTAGCTGTCTTTTCCCAACTCTAAGGTCGATGGATGTAGACTGAAGAATTCAGTCACAGTATTTCTCTGAGTAATGCATACTTCATCAGTTTGTAGTACCTCCATAGCAGAGGTGGAGACATGCACACAGAGCTGTATCCCTAAAAAAATACAGAGATTAAGAGGCAGAGCAAGGACTCCTGTAAACCCCTGAGAGTCTCTGCCCTAGGAGAGGACACCGGCAGTAATGCTTAGCTATGAACTACTGAAATGTAGGCAGTACTGGTGCAGTGTTAGACTCCACAAAGGCTCTCATAAAAGAATAAAAGAAAAAGTTTTAAATTCTATAAAGAATGGGTGATAAAAAGAGTCACATGTTAGTGTTAGTGTTTTACTAGTGTCAATCAAGAGGCTCCCAGCATGGAACCTTGGCTTCTGGAAGACATTGAGCATGAAATGTCTGCATGATTGAATAAATGAATTCATCAACAAATGATCTCATAGATCAGTAACTGACAGACTTTACAGAAAACAGACCCAGAATGCTGCTGAAGCTTGAAATATATGGAAACTAAAAGTGTGACTCCTGAAAGACAAAGATAGCTTTAATTTTACCAGTAATCGTTTAATAATGCGGGTAGTGTTTTCCTTTTTTGGAAGTACTTTCTCCTAAATATATTTCAGCCCTTAAAGTGATAGGACATTTTCCACCATGGTATCTCCCCTGCCAGGTTAAGTAGGTCCAACAGTTTTCAAACATAGGATTCTTTCTTCTACTTGAAAAATACATCCAGAAAATATATGGTTATTACTCAAATATTTTTTTTATTTTATAATTAATTTAATTTTACATATCAGCCACGGAATCCCGTCCTCCCTCCTCCTGCCTCCCTACCTGCCCTCCCCCCAATTCACCCCTCATTCAAATATTTTTATTAAACATGAATCTCTTAGGTTTAGAATCCAAAATTGTTTCATAGAAAGGAGATTCCTGCATACTGTTCTCCTAATCTAAATTGCATTGAGTAAAACACTCCTGTGTAGGAGGTGGAGTAATTATTTTCTAAAAATCAGTTGTTTACCTTACCTAATTGTAATTGAGATCATAGTTGTGTCTCATTCTCCACTCACTCAGTAGTGCAGAAAGCTCTATTCTTTGACTGACTCCTCAAAGAACATGGATTGAAAATTAAAGACACTGTAATGAATACAGTGAATGTGTTCTAAGAGAAACATCTGTGGCCACCTTATTGGTTTAGAGTATTGAGATAATGGACTCTGAGGAACTGCAACTTCCCAAGGAATCTCATGCTGAAGAAGAATAGGACGGGTCACGATGTCAGCCAGAGTAGCAATTTGTCTGCCAGGAAGAGATTTCAAACAATTCTGACTTAACAGACCACATTGAAGGACAAACTGGAACAGACAGTGATAGGCTAGACCATATCCTGACCAGAACTGCTTAGCTATGCATACCCCTTCACTGTTTCAAATCTACACCTTCATGTTAAGACTCTAAATATAGACTTGACCGTAGAGATAGACTTGGGTGTCACTGA
Source organism: Peromyscus aztecus (assembly GCA_902168405.1). Classification (NCBI taxonomy): domain Eukaryota; kingdom Metazoa; phylum Chordata; class Mammalia; order Rodentia; family Cricetidae; genus Peromyscus; species Peromyscus aztecus. Next base: position 61,441 of record CABHPQ010159648.1, read on the forward strand.
GTTCACTATCCCCCCCCCCACACACAATGTAGTCATGTTTAATAAATCTACTTTCTCTGCTTTTCACTGTTACTTGTCTCTCTAATTGGCCTTTTAAAGATGGAAGGCAGAATGTAACTTGCTGTTGATGCCAGGTTTTGTATCTCTGGGGAAAAAAAGCCATGGTTCTAAAGCTAAAATTAGAAAGTTTTCTTCTTGAATGACGACCCATTATCTTTACCTCCAGATCTCTTTACCTCCAGAAACCCTAAGTAAGAAAATAGCAGGTGAGAGAAATCTCTAAGACTGTGTGAAGAATTGAAAACATCAGCATATATAGAAGATGAATGCTTCCCAGGAACCAGCTCAAATTTGCCAGATATCTGCAAAGAAATGCAAGCCCCTTAGATGGTTGCTATTACTAGGAGGACCATAATAAACACTTTTAAACTACAAAAATGAGGTTTATACATCAAAGAGAAGTACAATTGTAAAAGAAACTATAAAAGAAAATGTGTTTGTAACAGACTAGTCTTACATATTACCCTTTTGTAATGAAACCAAATACTTTACAAAAAACATCATTTGTGTGTATATATAATTACTTATAAGACTCCAATATCAGTGTTAATATTAAACACAGTAAACACTTTAAAAGTACTGGATATCTACATATAATGATAAACTACATACTAAAAGAAACTTTAAAAAATTCCCCAAGCCTTTGTCTGGGCATTCAAGATTGGTGGTTTAGAAGGAGGTGACATCCTTGCAAACTTTGATGTGTATTCCAGTTTGTGACTGGTAAATGTCCCCCAGAGAGTGGATGAGGAGAATTCAAAACAGTCTGCATAAAAAGTCCAATGTTTTAAATTGAACAAATTCCTATTAAAGGACAGAGAATTCCAGAAGGAAGAGATATGCACAAGGAGATAAAACGGGCTTGAATCATAGACTCTAAGAGATCTGTGAGACTGTATCTCTTCATTGATAGCAGTATCAGATGAAAGTAAAATTTCAGAACATGATGGATGAGAATTACGTCACGCCACTAAGAACTGTGTTTCTGCAGAAAATATGGACTTTTACAATGTCTTGCAGAAAGTTATAAATAGCTGGAGTTTGGCGCTCAGGATTGAGGTTCCAATAGACATTTATTATGTGGCACTCGAAGCCAACCAGATGAACAAGGTCACTTACAAAAAGAGAGAAGGTCACACTCAGACTCAAGAGGATACTGATATTTAGAGTTCAAATCTTTACAGAGCAGTCAAGTAAGATAAGAACAGAAAAATGTCCATCAATTTTAGCAATTTTGAAGTCATTCTTAACCTTTGCCAGTGCCGTTTAAACATATACGATGAAAAGGGCAGACACAAAGGGGGAGGAAATCAATGAGAGGAGGTGGTGCTGTTTTGTGTGCCGTGCATGCTCTCAGGGCTTAAAAGGGCACTTGATCTACAAGGAACATATGCCATTTGTTTGTATTTTCACTGACAAATGCAAATCTTTCACTAAGACAGAACATACAAACAACAGAAAGAATCATGTTCATAAGTGTTTGTAGGCTGCAAATGCCTAAACATGAAGACTCAGTGTGTCTCACAAAAGTCTACCTGCCACTTTATTTGTGGTTGATGTAGCCCCAGAAAGTAACAATATAAAGTGTCCTATAAAATATGATATTAATGTGTTTATGGGATTGATGATCAACTTACACTATTGAAAAACAGTAGTCAGGATTTATGGTTGAGTCTATACAATGCTTGCATTCAAAAGATGTATTTGCAGTTCACCACAAATATTTTGATTATAATGATGATGAAACTAGTCTTTCCATTAAGTGGACACTGGATTTAAAAGAAGACATTAGAAGGAAGAGTAATTATAGAATGTTCCATTATAGTAGCCTGGACATACCTTCACAAAATGATATTTTACCTAATTTAAACATTTTTATGAATTTTTAAAGTTGTACTTTTATCAGTCATCCAATGGAAAATAAACACACACACATATATAAATGATATACTCTATCATACTGCCTTCTTTCTACTTTAGCGAAAGACTGTTTCACAATTTAGAGATTAAGGTTTTCAAGTTTTGCCCTAGAGCTTGGAACTTCTCTTTCATCCTAGGTTTGTTGTTTGGCTTTGTGGCCTCTCTAAGCTTCAATGAAACTGTCTCTGTAAAAATATAGCAATGATGACACATACAAAAATAAGTATATTCTAATGCTAACCTCAAAAGTGGCCAGCCTAGGGTGAGCTTTGCCATTAGTATACGATGTCTTGCACAAAATAAAACTGCTCACCATGGGCTCATGCTGGCGAGCCCTTCCTACAAAAGTAATAATGCTTTAATACTCAAACTCATTCCCTTTAGAGGCAAAACTAACATCAGACAGCAAACAGAACATTAATTTTGTCATGATATTTTTCTTGTTTTTGTTTTTAAAATTCTGGTGGGATCTGGAAAGTAACTCAGTGGTCAAGAGCACTGACTGTCCTTGAGTGGGACTCAACACCCATATGGTGACTTACAACCATCAGTAAATCCAGTTTCAGGAGATCTAACGCCATCTTCTGTCCTCTATGGGCACCTGAACACACATAGTGCACATAAATATACTTAGGCATGCACGTAATACTTAAAATAAATAAAATGGTTTGAAAAATCAGGATAATTTTAATCCAACTGAAGGAATCTCAAGTTGCCTGACTCTAAGAGAATGACAACTGACTTCTAGTTTATTTCTACTATGAAATATTTATGCTAATGAAAAGATTAATAATTTGAAAATTACTTACTAAATATTTAATAGTGTGCTTTCTCATTAGTGAAAGTATGTTTTTCTGCAATTTTAATGTCATTTTCACAAAGCTAATACCATTGCATAATTCAGATTGTAAGTTTTAGTGTTTCTGTTTTTTCAAGGTTTGAAAACATTGAAGTAGCTGAGAATTTAGACCAAGACCTACATGTATGAGTTTAATGTGCATGATTACTTGTTGTCTGTAGAATTACTGCTGTGTAGTAGTTAATATACTAATAGAGCTGTCCTAAGGGCTTAGACTACAGGCATGCACTTCAGTCTTAGTTCATTTTTATTCTTTTTGTTTGTTCAATATTAATCGTCTTTTACTGGAAAAAAGTTCACACAATTTATTTTGATCATATATATTCCTCTCTCCCATCTCCTCCCTGATGTTTCCTACCTCCCTATCCACCCAACTTTGTGCCATTTTTCTCTCTTTTTCTTTTTAAAAAAATGAATACAAGCAAACCAAAAATAAGAGAGAATTCCCTCAGGCCTCCATACTTAATGTTCTACTTTCATAGTGCCAAGATCCACTTGATTTAAATCTCAAACAGTAAATAGAACTATCATAATTTTGACTGATATTTTAGTATTTCTGTAAAATACTTCTACTTTATATAATTTCCGGAAAGGCTTCTAATTAAAGCTAGTTATGATGTATTAGCTTCCCCATTGTTCTAATAATACTTGTATTTAATTATTTTGTTAATGGCATGGACACTATTGAACTCTTAAGCAGACAGAGTCCCTAATAGTTCCTACCTAACCTATTTCAGTGATACTGAAATGTCATACAATTATCACACTGTTATTATTAAAAATAGTACCAGATGTTGTGGGAGAATACTCACTGGGTAAAAGCTCTTGTTGTGTAAAGCTTACAGCTGGAATCTGAATCCCAAAAGCCAAGTCGGAACACACATGTCCTCCCAGCACTCCCATGGCAAGGATGGGGGGGGGTGAGACATGAGGCTCACCCAGAAGCGTATGGGCCAGCTAGCCTGGACCATATGCCAGGACAGCAGAAACATTAAGAACTTGCCTCAAAAGAAGATAAGAAGAAAGAATGGCTTCTTAAAAGCTGTTCTCTGATCTAAACATGTACTATGTCATGCTTACCATACACACACACACACACACACACACAC